>JAKOOJ010000042.1:672500-677500 GCA_022577455.1 Arizona elegans | reverse complement strand
AGATAGACAGATAGATAGGCGGGCGGGCAGGCAGGCAGGCAGGCAGGCAGATACTGTGGGTACGTAGATAGGTAGATAGATAGATAGACAGACAGATAGACAAAAAGAAGATAGATAGATAGATAGATAGATAGATAGATAGATAGATAGATAGATAGATAGGTGATAGACAGAAAAAGAGACAGGCAGGCAGGAAGATGCTGTGGATAGATAGATAGATTGAAACATAGATAGATAGATAGATAGATAGATAGATAGATAGATAGATAGACAGACAGACAGACAGACAGACAGACAGACAGAAAGAAGATAGACAGACAGACAGACAGACAGACATGAAGGTGGGCAGGTGCTGTGGGTAGATAGATAGAAAGATAGATAGATAGATAGATAGATAGATAGATAGATAGAGAGATAGAGAGAGAGAGAGAGAGAGAGAGAGAGAGAGATGATAGACAGACAAAGAGGCAGGCAGGAAGATGCTGTGGATAGATAGATAGATTGAAACATAGATAGATAGGACTTCCGGTTTCCTCGTCTTCGGCGGCGACGGTGCTTTCTTTTGGCACCGCCACCCCCGCCGCTTGTAGAGCCGCTTCCTGATTGCGAAGCGGCTCGAAATCTTCGAAATCCTTAGGATTGAAGAAGAAGAGGCAGCAGGGCACAGGTAGAGCCCCTGCAACCCCCCCAGGGAATTGTTTCTGGGGAGGAAGCAGGCGCGGCTCCCTTACAACCTGCTGAAACTCCGGGCGGCGTGGGACGTCTTCTGCTTGTGCGGAACAAGCCGACCTCAGGAAACCTTTAAAGAGCGAGGAAATAACTCAAATAAACATCCGCAATCCACTTGAACCCTGAAACTTTGAACTGCAAGTATTAGTCCTTTGCTGAACTTTTTTACTGAAGTGAAAGTCTCGGAATGAGTGAAAGTGATTGAAAAAATATGGCGCTCAGCAAATGAATTAGTGGGTGTGGATTGGTGAAGTTATCTTGTCTTGCTACAAAGTTAAAAAGTTGTTACAGAGTTGCTCCGGCTGCAACAGAAATAAGAGGAAAATCTCTCTCTTTTACTTGTCTTTGCTGCATTATAGCTTTGCTTTGAGTAATTCTGGGGGACTTTTTTAGAAGGTATTGTGGAGGTGGCAGAAGAGGCGGACCCTCCCTTTTTAAGAAAGCTAGTTTACGTGGCAGGATGGCTTCAAAAAAGCAGGAAGGCAAAACAGGGGGGGGATCCCCCCCACGTAAGCAGGATACGCAGTCACAAGCCCAAAAAAAAGATTTGGATATGGGAGAATTAAAAGCATTCATCTCAAATATTTTGGATGAGAAATTTCAAGACATGGATGACAAAATAAATAAAATAGATGAAAAAATTCAAAAGTCACAACAGGAAATCATGCAGGAAATGCAGCAGAGCCAAAAGATGGTGACCAAAAAAATAACGGATGTGGCGTCTGGTCTGGCAGGATTTATTATGAAAGTTGAGACAAAAGTGGATGAATTTAAATTAGAAGTTAATGCTAAGATGAAAAATAATGATCATAAATTTTTTGATGTTGATGACAAGATGCAGAGAGTTGAGAATGATATTGTTATGATGCAATTTCGTGCAATGGAATTTGCTATAAGGCTTCGAGGAATTAGAGAAGAGGAGAGACAAGATTTGAGACAGATCTGTGCTGAAGCCCTAGCTGTGATTTTAAAAGTTGAACCTGAGATGGTTTTTTGTAAAATAGATAAAATCTATAGAGTTAACTCGTGGGTGGCCAGACAAAGACAATTGCCTAGAGATGTGGTCATATATTTTACAGATAGAGCAATAAGAAATGACATTTTGCAAAAATCTTTTCTCACTTCTGTGCAAGTGAGTGGATCCAAGATTACAGTTTACAAGGAGCTCCCACCTAAGATGTTGAAATCTAGAAAAGAGTATGGTTTTCTTGTTAAAGAACCGCAGAATAATCAAATCCCATTTCGTTGGGACGCCCCAACTGGCATAATTTTGAGATATAAGGGAGAGAAACACCGTCTGAATACTGTGGAGAAGGCGGAGCAATTTTATAATGACATCTTTAAAGAAAGAACTCCATCCCCACGCACATCTACAGTTTTGGAGATTAAAGAACAACAATCTAAGCAGGAATTAGCAGAGCTGAAGGGTGCTGAAGGAGGCTTTTTGGATGAGCCTTTGCTGGAACCTTCTCCAATCTCGGAGCTGGCTTGGGCGGCTGAAGTTAAGGATCAGCGTATAACTCGAGCAAAAGCCAAGGAACTTAAAGAAAAGTTACAGCAGGAGAGTCAAGACAAGGCTGGGGCTGTGGGAAAAGCAGGACAGAGGATCTCAGATGACATCCTAAGGTTCTGCGCTTCGCTCCAGAAGGAGAATAAGGATGATTAAATGTTTATCTTGGAATGTGAATGGGTTGAATGCAACACAAAAAAGGAAGAAAATATTTGCATATTTAAAACAACATAATAATGATATAATTTGTTTACAAGAAACGCATATTACAGTTCAAGATCAAAACTATTTGAAAAATTCCAAATTAGGAACACATTTTATATCCTCAACTAACCAAAAAAAGAATGGTGTGGTTATTTATGTAAACAAAAAATTAACAGCCAAACTTATAGAAGCTGATCAAGATGGTAGGTTTGTAGCAATTGAATTACTTTCTGCTAATAGTCAAATTCTTCTGATAGGAATTTATGCTCCTAATCAACAACAGGACTATTTTTATAAAATGCTGCATACTAAAATACTTCAATGGGATTATAGATCTATTTTAATTATGGGAGACTGGAATGGAGTAATTGACTCTAAATTAGATAAAAAGACTTTGGCAAAATCAAGAATTAGATTACCACAGACTTTTTTTGATATGAAAGAAGACCTGGAATTAAAAGATATTTGGAGAATACATAACCCAAAAGAACTGGACTATACTTTCTTTTCTGACAGACATAGATCCTTTTCCAGGATTGATTTTATTTTGTTGTCTGATGACTTACTTGTTAGGACAAAAAGAACAAAGATTCTGCCAAGAACTTTGACTGATCACAGTCCAGTCTGGATAGAAATTGAGACATGTAAGAATGAGAGACGCTCTTGGAGATTAAATGAAAACTTGTTTAGATATGAGAAAAATATAATAGAACTTAAAAAGCATCTGAAAGAGTTTTTTGAAATGAACTTGAATAAAGGCACCCCAATGGAAATTGTGTGGGACGCAAGCAAAGCTTATATGAGAGGGGTGCTTATATATATGAACTCTAAACATAAGCGGATTCGACAAAAGAAAAGACTTGAATTGGAAGCAGAAATAAAGGACAAAGAACAGTTACTTATTAAAAACCCAACAGATGAAAGAATACTTAGTGTTATAAAACTTTTGAAAGACCAATTCCAAATGCTTATAGCGGAACAAGTTGCAACAAATTTACAATATGCGAAGCATAATACATTCTGCAATGCTAATAAACCAGGCAGGTGGTTGGCTTACACATTAAGGAAGAAACAAAGCATACGGACTATTGATAGTGTTGATATTGGGGGGAAAGAAGTTTTTCAACAGAATTTAATAAAAGAAGCCTTTCTTCAATATTACACTAAACTATATGCCAGAGAGGAGGTGCAGAATGGACTTATAGAAAAATATTTGGACAATAAAAGAGTTACAAAAATCACTGAACAACAAAAGGAAAGAATGGATTATCCCATAACAGAGGAGGAGATAATAGCAGCAATAAAACAATTAAAAACAGCCAAAGCTCCTGGAACGGATGGTCTGACAGCAGTGTATTATAAAACTTTACAGGCAGAAATGGTGGAACAACTCAGAGACTTATTTTGCAACATACAACAAGGGGGAAAAGTACCTCCATCGTGGACTACAGCTTATATTTCTTTGATACCAAAAGAGCAAGCAGGTCCCAAAAAACCGGAGAATTACAGACCAATATCTCTTTTGAATACGGATTATAAAATTTACGCAAAAGTATTAGCCAACAGACTGATGCCAGTAATTCAAAAGGTGATTCATGATGACCAAGCGGGATTTATTGAGGGTAGGCACATGAAGGACAATGTAAGGCAAGTAATAGATTTATTGGAATATCTTGAGAAGAATAAACAGATCCCTGCAGTGCTGGTCTTCCTGGATGCAGAGAAGGCCTTTGATAGAGTGGATTGGAATTTTCTATTAAAGACATTAAAAAAGATGGACTTTGGGGACCAATATATACAGGCGGTCTCAGCAATTTATCAAGAGCAAAAGGCACAGATCATTATCAATGGAAGTTTGACAACAGAGTTTAAAATTGAAAAAGGTACAAGACAGGGATGTCCACTGTCCCCATTGTTGTTCATTTTAACACTAGAAGTCTTGTTAAATACAATAAGGGATTCTAACACATTGAAAGGTATAATGATAAGGCAAGAGGATTACAGAATAAAGGCATTTGCAGACGATCTGGTTGTTACCCTAACACAGCCAATGGAATCGATAATCCAGATGAAGGACATTATACAAGACTTTGGTAAAGTTTCAGGTTTCAGATTGAATCAGAGAAAAACTAAGATGGTAGTTAAAAATATGACACAAGATCGTAAACTGGAGTTAGAAAGGAGGGCAGGTTTTGAGATTGTACCAAAGGTAAAATATCTAGGAGTTCAGGTTGCAGAATCAAATATGAAATTGTTTCAAAATAACTATGAGGCGTTGTGGCGAGAGGTGCAAAAAGATATGGAGATTTGGAAAAAACTGCAGCTGTCTTTACTTGGAAGAATAGCAGCAGTTAAGATGAACATTTTGCCAAGATTTCTTTTTTTGTTTCAAATGATTCCGGTGCTCAAAAATGATAAACAACTAAAAGCATGGCAAACTGGTATCAACAAATTTGTCTGGAACGAGAAAAAACCAAGAGTAAAAATGAAAATTATGCAAGACATCCCAGAAAGGGGAGGTCTCAAACTTCCAAACCTACAATTATATTATGATGCA
>JAKOOJ010000042.1:540000-542500 GCA_022577455.1 Arizona elegans | reverse complement strand
CTTTTCTCTGAGAGATGAATTTAAGTAGACTACCCGAAAGAAGTGACCCGACCATTGGCACGTCCCCTCTCCCCCACTCTCTTTATAGAGGCAGAAACCAATTGAGGATGTGGGGGACGAAGATTGTTTGTTATTCAATGTTTGATGTGTTTTTTGTCCTTTTTTGTTTTTTTTTTATTGTTTTTTTTCTTCTATGTTGAATGTTGTTTGGAATGTGGGAGATTGGTGTTGGGATCTGGGCACAGAAAGGAAGAGGAGGGGAAAGGATTAAAAAAATTACAGTTTAAATGGGTTTAATAAAAATAATGACATGGAATGTGAAGGGTACAGGGAATCAGATTAAGAGAAGACGATTGGAACTCAAAATTAAAAGAGATCTACCAGATATATTATTTTTGCAAGAAACCCATCAGAAATCTGAAGACTCAAATAAAATGTATATAAAGGGTATGCAAATTTATGAAAAATCTTTTGGAACTTCAAAAGCAAGAGGAGTTGCTACATTGATATCAGATAGGGTATATTTTGAAAAAGAACAAGTAATTGTGGATGAAGAAGGAAGATATGTAATAATTGTGGGAAATATTAACGAGGAAAAAGTGACACTGGTTAATTTATATTTACCAAATGAGAAGCAAAAAGAATTTCTTGAAAAAATAACTAAAATTTTGGAAATCGAAAGTGTAGGGAAAGTAATTGTGGCTGGGGATTTTAATTTAATTAGAGATAAAATAGATAGTACTAACCCCACTCGTTGTGGAGAAGCAAATAAAATGGGGATCTTAAATAAATGGATGTTTCAAAACGGTGTGGTGGATGCCTGGAGAGAAGTGAAAGGAACTGAAAGAGTGTACACTTTTTACTCTAAGATACATAATACATATTCAAGAATTGACTATATCTTAGTTTCTAAAGATTTGTTGAATAATGTGGATAAGATAGATGTGGGAATTTTTAAGGATTCTGATCATGCAGAAGTTACGATGGAAATAGATTTTAATTTTGAGAAAAAAGGAAGTTGTTGGAGATATGATGAAAAACTGTATAAAAATGAGGAGGATAAAAAATGGATATTTAAAAAATGGGAAGAATGTTGGAGATTGAATGATAATGGAGAGGTTAAATTTGAAATTGTTTGGGATGCGATGAAAGCAGTGTTTAGAGGGGAAAGTATCAAGTTATCAAGCAGAAAATATAAAAATTATAAAAATAAAATTGAAAAAGATAAAAGCCAGATTAAGGAATTGGAAAATCAATTTTTGCTTACTAAAGAAAAGTTTTTTTTGGAGGAATTAAATCTGCTAAAAAATAAATTGATAGAAGAAGATATAGAATTGGTAAAAAAGAATATGAGATATTTAAATAGGAATTTTTTTGAATTTAGCAATAAAAATTCTAAGTTATTGGCAAGGATGGCGAAAAATAAAAGAGAGAAGAGAGAAATTGGAGCCTTGATAGATGATAAGGGCATAAGACGCTATAAAAAATTAGAAAAATGTGAAGTGGTCAGGAACTTTTTTCAAAATTTATATTCAAAAAAATTAATTGATCGGGGAAAACTGAGAAGCTATTTAGAAAAACATGTTGTGAAAATTGACCAAACATATAAAGATTTAATGGAAGAAGATATAACACAAGACGAGATTAATGGAGTAATACAAAAAATAAAATTAGGGAAAGCTCCAGGTGAAGATGGATTACCTGCTGAGTTTTATAAAGAATTTAAGGAAATAATAATACCAAAATTGCAAAAACTATTTAACGGAATTTTACATGGTGGAGAAGTTCCGTTGTCATGGAACAGAACGGTGATATCTATAATCCCTAAACCAGATAAAGACTTAGAAAGGATTGAGTCCTATCGGCCCATCTCTTTAATTAATCAAGATGCAAAGATATTTACTGCCATTATAAGTAATAGATTAAGTAGATTTATAGATAGATATATAAGTTATAACCAAGTAGGTTTTGTGAAGGGTATGAGTGATATTGTCAGAAGAGTATTAAATATTATAGATGTTGCTGAATATAATGCTGATAAAATAGGTATAATATCATTAGATATTTTTAAAGCTTTTGACTCTGTACAATGGGAAACTATTAAAATAATTGTTGAGGTACTAGGTTTTGGTAATAAGTTTATACATGTTATTTCAAAACTGTATCAAAAAAGTAGTGCAAGAGTGAAGGTGAATGGAAGGCTGACAGAAGAGATAAGATTGGAAGCGGGTACAAGACAAGGATGTCCCCTGTCTCCAACATTATTTTTATTGGTTATGGAAATTTTGACTAAAATGATAGAAAAAGATGAAGAATTGGAAGGCTATAAGGGATATAAGATAAATCTGTATGCGGATGATACTTTGATTATTTTGAAAGATATAGAGAAAGATTTGAAAAAAATACATAAGCATTTGGAAGAATTTGAGGAAATGACAGGTTTGAAAATAAATTGGTCAAAATCTGAATTATTAATGAATAATAATGGTAAGGAGTGGGA
>JAKOOJ010000042.1:197500-200000 GCA_022577455.1 Arizona elegans | reverse complement strand
CCCTCAAATCCCACCATATCCATGACCTCCCCGGCTACCCAAAAATCAATGGAAGGAGCACAAAAAACGGACAAGGCCATAGCAACACCAACATTATTAACAGTACAGGCAACATTGACTCTAATTCAAGAAACGATGGTGGCCATGCAGGAGAAAATGTCTAACAATCACACCGAATTAAAAACAGATATCCACCAACTGGACCAGAAGATGAATGAGATACAAGTCTCAATCTCGAACAATGAAGAAAGGATCCAGAAGGCGGAGCAAAAAATAGAACAAAATGAGAAGAAGCTGGATATGGTAGACCAGACGCTGACGACGCAAAATAAGGAATTAGAAGACTCATTGATACAATTAGAGATGGATAGGGCGTCGTTCTACTTGCGCTTTCAAAATGTGGAAGAAGATAAAGACGAGAATTTAGGAGAGAAGATGGCAGAATTAATTGCAGAAATACTCCAACAAGACAAACGTGAGATTATCAGGGAACTGGACGACGTCTATAGAGTGCAAACAAATTATGCGAGGAGAAATAGGCTCCCCAGAGAAGTTCATATTAGATTCGCAAGAAAGAAAGTAAAAGACATCTTATATAATATGGCGAGGGACGGTCAAATAACTTACAGAGGAAAGGAAGTGATAATACTGAAACAGATTCCGAGAAGAGTGAGGGAGGTGAGAAAAGGCTATAGATTTTTGGCGGCGCAATTGAACAAAAGAAATATACTATTTAGATGGCTCCTGCCAGAGGGGATGCTAATCACCTGGCAGGGGAGAAAAATAAAAATAGACAGTTTGAGCACAGCACAAGATTTTCTTGATCAGTTAAGGGGTGCAGAAGAAGAACAAAGTAGTAAGGAGGAAATAGAGGCAACAAATCTAGAGGAGGAAGAAACCGCGGAGGAAAAGAAGACCGAAGGAGAGGCCAAGGAGAAAAAAACAAGACCAGTAAGAGCCGTAAGACTAAATAAGAACTAAAACCGAGCAAGGAAATCAGGAATGAAAGATCTAAAACTAATTTCAGTAAATGTTAATGGTTTAAACGACAGCAAAAAAAGGAAATTAACACTCACAAAGCTAGCAAAACAAAATATGGATATAATCTGTTTACAGGAGGTCCATATAAAAAAGGACGAGGGCAAACGTCTGGAGTATAAAAAATTTGGTAAACTATTCACCTCATTAGCAGAAAAAAGAAAGAGAGGGGTAGCAATCTATGTTAAAAAAGGTATTGAAGCAGAATTGAAATATAATGATACAAAAGGTAGAATACTTATGGTTGAAGTCACGATAGAAAACTCTAAAATGTTACTAGTGGGCATTTATGCCCCAAACAAAAAACAAGGAGAATTCTTTAAAAAGCTACGTGAACAATTAGGGAATATGGAACATAATGAAATTTGCATGATAGGTGATTTCAACGGAATTATAGACCCAGTTAATGATTACAAAAGCAATAAAATGAATAAAAATAAAAGGGCAACCCTGCCAAAAGCCTTTTTTGATTTGGTGGAGGAAGTGAATTTAATTGACATATGGCAAACTTTGCACCCAACTGAAAGACAATTTACATTCTACTCCAACTCACAACAGTCATGGTCGAGGTTAGATATGGCTTGGGTCACTAGGACGCTAGGTTTAGAAATTGAGACGGCAGAAATTAGCCCAAACGTCTGGGCAGATCATAACCCTCTGGAAATAAAATGGAGAAATATAAAGAGAAAGAAACAACAAAGATGGAGGCTAAATACGAAATTATTGTGTGACAAAGAGTTTGTAGAAAAATTAAAAGGAGAAATTAAGACTTTTTTTGGAGAAAATGAGAACCAAGGGACACCCAGCGAAATAGTATGGGATGCATTGAAGGCATACCTGAGAGGGGTAATAATATCTTACTCCGCATATAAAAATAAACTAAAAAGAAAATCCAGGGAAGATCTTATCAAACAGCTAGATGAAGTAGAAAGGAAACTCCAAAAAATGCCCGGTGACACTGTAGCAAAGGAAAATTGGATGGTGTGGAGACATAAATTAAACATTCTAGATCAAGAAGAGCTAGCCCAAAAAATAAAAAGAACAAAACAGCACTATTTTGAGAACGCTAATAAATCGGGCAGGTGGCTGGCCTACAAATTAAAAAAGGAAAATGAAAAAGGGACAATCCAGATATTAGAAGATGCGGAGGGAAATCTTTTAAATAAAGAAGAAGATAAATTAGAAAGAGCGAGAGAGTACTATGAATCCCTATATAAAGAAGAGGAGACCTCGGAGGGAAGAATAGATCAATATTTGGCAGAGGCGGAGCTCCCGCAAATAACAGAGGAAGAGAAGGAGATGCTCAATGCTAAGATAACAACCGAAGAGTTCAAAAAAGCCCTGTCCAAACTCAAAAATAACAAATCACCTGGCCCAGATGGATTCCCAGGAGAAATATACAAAAAACTGGAAGAAATTCTACAACCAAAATTAATGGAAATTTTTAACGAGGTTTTGACGG
>JAKOOJ010000042.1:25000-30000 GCA_022577455.1 Arizona elegans | reverse complement strand
AAGCCGAGGACGCTAATTTGCCTGCACAAGAAGAGGATTGGTGGGCACTGGGAGTAAGGAAGCCAAAAGAATCCAGAAGAAATTTCTTTTTCATTTGCTGGTCAAAGCAGAGAGACGAACTAAATCGGAGATTGGACTCTTTCTAATTGTTTCAGAAAACAGGAAGTGCATCCATTGAAGAAATCTGACAGTGCAAATTGGAAAGGACAGGCACAGAGACGATCTAGCTCCGAGGCTTACCATAGAGTTTTGACTGTGGCAGAGTAAACGGGGGAAGAAGAAAGGACTAGAGGAAACCGGCGGCGGTGTGAGAAAGGATACCACCCCCTTACTGGTGGAAATATTTGTTTGTTCCCAACTAAAAACTTGGAAAATTTCCCCTTTTTCCTTTTTTTCTGAAAAAAAAAAAAAAAAAAAACTTTTTCGATACCTTGAGCTTCTGCATATTAGCACTGTGATCAACAAGAAGCGTAAATCTCTATCGTATTTAATTGTTTATATATATATATATAAGATATAAGATATACCTTATAGAGTCTATTAGATTTTCACTTACTTATTTAACTATCTAATTGCACCTAATTATATTTATCTATACTTATCTGTATAAATACTACTTGTATATATTTTACATACTGATATATTGCTATATTAGAATCAAAATACTTACATATATTAACTTATTGGTAATTAGAAGTATAGAAATTTGAATCAATAATTTTTTTAAGTAGTAATTCAGACATGAATTCCAGCTACTGATTATAGATTTACCTAGGAGCAATTGGATTATTGTGTCTTGAACTATTAGGTCTTGAATTAATTACTAATAAGTAGAAGTAGAAATAAGTAGTAATAAGTAGAAATAAGCTCCTATCAATTAATTGCTATTTATCACACAAATTAATTACTATTATAATTATATAATTATAAGTTACAAATCAACTTTTGTTATCCACGTAAGATATTGACTGGAAGTGAGGTAGATTGATAAATTGATAGTGACTGTTAATTTTATTTAAGATAGAGACTGGAAGTGATATAGATTGATAGATAGACATTGTTCGATAAAAAAAAAAATTGCCTCTTATACGCTGAAGAAACATAAAAAGAGGTGACAGTTAGTGTATGAAAATTTGGAGAAATATTGAGAAAATAATTAGAGAACAAAAAAAAATCCTGGAAGAAATGACGAGTATATCATCGACGATTCTGAAAACAGGGAAGAAGACCCCCTCAAATCCCACCATATCCATGACCTCCCCGGCTACCCAAAAATCAATGGAAGGAGCACAAAAAACGGACAAGGCCATAGCAACACCAACATTATTAACAGTACAGGCAACATTGACTCTAATTCAAGAAACGATGGTGGCCATGCAGGAGAAAATGTCTAACAATCACACCGAATTAAAAACAGATATCCACCAACTGGACCAGAAGATGAATGAGATACAAGTCTCAATCTCGAACAATGAAGAAAGGATCCAGAAGGCGGAGCAAAAAATAGAACAAAATGAGAAGAAGCTGGATATGGTAGACCAGACGCTGACGACGCAAAATAAGGAATTAGAAGACTCATTGATACAATTAGAGATGGATAGGGCGTCGTTCTACTTGCGCTTTCAAAATGTGGAAGAAGATAAAGACGAGAATTTAGGAGAGAAGATGGCAGAATTAATTGCAGAAATACTCCAACAAGACAAACGTGAGATTATCAGGGAACTGGACGACGTCTATAGAGTGCAAACAAATTATGCGAGGAGAAATAGGCTCCCCAGAGAAGTTCATATTAGATTCGCAAGAAAGAAAGTAAAAGACATCTTATATAATATGGCGAGGGACGGTCAAATAACTTACAGAGGAAAGGAAGTGATAATACTGAAACAGATTCCGAGAAGAGTGAGGGAGGTGAGAAAAGGCTATAGATTTTTGGCGGCGCAATTGAACAAAAGAAATATACTATTTAGATGGCTCCTGCCAGAGGGGATGCTAATCACCTGGCAGGGGAGAAAAATAAAAATAGACAGTTTGAGCACAGCACAAGATTTTCTTGATCAGTTAAGGGGTGCAGAAGAAGAACAAAGTAGTAAGGAGGAAATAGAGGCAACAAATCTAGAGGAGGAAGAAACCGCGGAGGAAAAGAAGACCGAAGGAGAGGCCAAGGAGAAAAAAACAAGACCAGTAAGAGCCGTAAGACTAAATAAGAACTAAAACCGAGCAAGGAAATCAGGAATGAAAGATCTAAAACTAATTTCAGTAAATGTTAATGGTTTAAACGACAGCAAAAAAAGGAAATTAACACTCACAAAGCTAGCAAAACAAAATATGGATATAATCTGTTTACAGGAGGTCCATATAAAAAAGGACGAGGGCAAACGTCTGGAGTATAAAAAATTTGGTAAACTATTCACCTCATTAGCAGAAAAAAGAAAGAGAGGGGTAGCAATCTATGTTAAAAAAGGTATTGAAGCAGAATTGAAATATAATGATACAAAAGGTAGAATACTTATGGTTGAAGTCACGATAGAAAACTCTAAAATGTTACTAGTGGGCATTTATGCCCCAAACAAAAAACAAGGAGAATTCTTTAAAAAGCTACGTGAACAATTAGGGAATATGGAACATAATGAAATTTGCATGATAGGTGATTTCAGCGGAATTATAGACCCAGTTAATGATTACAAAAGCAATAAAATGAATAAAAATAAAAGGGCAACCCTGCCAAAAGCCTTTTTTGATTTGGTGGAGGAAGTGAATTTAATTGACATATGGCGAACTTTGCACCCAACTGAAAGACAATTTACATTCTACTCCAACTCACAACAGTCATGGTCGAGGTTAGATATGGCTTGGGTCACTAGGACGCTAGGTTTAGAAATTGAGACGGCAGAAATTAGCCCAAACGTCTGGGCAGATCATAACCCTCTGGAAATAAAATGGAGAAATATAAAGAGAAAGAAACAACAAAGATGGAGGCTAAATACGAAATTATTGTGTGACAAAGAGTTTGTAGAAAAATTAAAAGGAGAAATTAAGACTTTTTTTGGAGAAAATGAGAACCAAGGGACACCCAGCGAAATAGTATGGGATGCATTGAAGGCATACCTGAGAGGGGTAATAATATCTTACTCCGCATATAAAAATAAACTAAAAAGAAAATCCAGGGAAGATCTTATCAAACAGCTAGATGAAGTAGAAAGGAAACTCCAAAAAATGCCCGGTGACACTGTAGCAAAGGAAAATTGGATGGTGTGGAGACATAAATTAAACATTCTAGATCAAGAAGAGCTAGCCCAAAAAATAAAAAGAACAAAACAGCACTATTTTGAGAACGCTAATAAATCGGGCAGGTGGCTGGCCTACAAATTAAAAAAGGAAAATGAAAAAGGGACAATCCAGATATTAGAAGATGCGGAGGGAAATCTTTTAAATAAAGAAGAAGATAAATTAGAAAGAGCGAGAGAGTACTATGAATCCCTATATAAAGAAGAGGAGACCTCGGAGGGAAGAATAGATCAATATTTGGCAGAGGCGGAGCTCCCGCAAATAACAGAGGAAGAGAAGGAGATGCTCAATGCTAAGATAACAACCGAAGAGTTCAAAAAAGCCCTGTCCAAACTCAAAAATAACAAATCACCTGGCCCAGATGGATTCCCAGGAGAAATATACAAAAAACTGGAAGAAATTCTACAACCAAAATTAATGGAAATTTTTAACGAGGTTTTGACGGGCTCCAAAATTCCTGATTCATGGAGGGAAGCCCATGTTACACTGCTGCCGAAGGAAGGTGCCGACCCCAAAAAAATTCAAAACTACAGACCAATCTCACTTCTAAACACCGACTATAAATTATTTATGTGTATAATGGCAGAAAGAACTAAAAAAATATTAAATAATTGGATTCACAAAGATCAAAATGGTTTTCTCCCAGGACGACAAATTAGGGATAATTTGAGAATTGTACTAGATACTCTAGAATACTACGAAGAACACCCAGAAAAGCAGTTGGCCTTAGTCTTTTTGGATGCCCAAAAGGCATTCGATAACCTAAATTGGAATTTTATGACCAAACAAATTAAAATAATAGGATTTGGGCAAAACTTCGAAAAAATGATAAAAACTATTTATGACAATCAGAGGGCGAGCATTTTACTAAACGGAGACAGGACAAGAACTTTCCAAATTAAGAAAGGAGTAAGGCAAGGCTGCCCCTTGTCACCGTTACTATTTATTTTGGCCCTGGAAGTTTTGCTACGAAACATCAGAAATAACGAGGAAATCAAAGGCCTGAGAATTAGAAAAGAGACCTATAAAACACAAGCCTTCGCGGACGATGTGGCGCTAATATTAGAAGATCCACTGATATCTGGACAAAAAGTACTAGAGGAATTGGGTAAATATGGAGAGGTGGCAGGCCTTAAACTGAATAAATCTAAAACCAAAATACTCACTAAAAATGTAACTGAGTCACAAAAGAAAGAGATAGAAGAAACTTTGGGCCTACAAGTAGTCCCAAAAATAAAATACCTAGGAATTTGGTTAACTAAAAGGTGTTCTTCCCTAAAAGAAGATAATTATTCCCCACTAATTAATAAATTAAAACAAGATTTGGATAGATGGAAAAAGATTAAACTATCACTTATAGGCAAAATTGCGGCAATTAAGATGAACATTCTCCCCAAGATTTTATTTTTATACCAAAACCTACCAGTAATTTTAGAGAAAAAATTTTTTTTAGAATTAAATAAGACCATTAGGGAATTTGTCTGGGAAGGGAAAAAATCAAGGATCTCACTTAAAATTCTACAGGAAAAAAGGAATGTGGGAGGATTCGGACTCCCAAATTGGGAAACGTATTATAGAGCGGCAAAGTTGATATGGATAAAGGATTGGATCACCCTGGAGAACAAGAGAATTTTAGTGTTAGAAGGTCATGACTTACAGAAAGGGTGGCATGCATATTTATGGGACAAAGACAACAAAAAGAAAACTTATTTCCA
>JAKOOJ010000041.1:5059113-5107562 GCA_022577455.1 Arizona elegans | reverse complement strand
CCCTGCTGATTCTTCCCTCCCTCTTCCCTCCTTCCCTTCCTCTCCCTCCCCTCTCTCTTTCTCTCCCCCTCCCTCACCCTCTTCTCTCTCCCCCTCTCCTCCTCCCTCTCATCTCCCTCCCTCCTCCCTCTCTCCTCCCGCCTTCCCTCCATCTCTTCTCTCTCTCCCTCCTTCTCTTCCTCTTCTCTCCCCTCCCTCTTTCTCCTCCCCCTCTGTTCTCTATCTCACTCCCTCCCTCTCTCTCCTTCCCTCCCTCTCCCTCCTTCCCTTCCTCTCCCTCCCTCTCTCTTTCTCCCCTCCCTCACCCTCTTCTCTCTCCCCCCATCCTCTTCCCTCTCATCTCCTCCCTCTTCTCCTCTTCCCTCCCTCTCTCCCCTCTCCTCCGCCTTCCCTCCATCTCTTCTCTCTCTCCCTCCTTCTCCTTCCCTCCCTCCCTCTGTTCTCTCTCTCACTCACTCCCTCTCTCTCCTTCCCTTCCTCTCCCCTCCCTCTCTTCACTCTCCCTCCCTCTCCTCCCCCTCCTTTCTTCCCTTCATTTCTTCTCTCTCCCCCTCCCTCCCTCTCCCTCCCTCTCTTCTCTCCCTCCATCCTTCTCTCTCCCTCTCTTCTTTCTCTCCCTCCCTCTCTCTCCTTCCCTTCCTCTCCCTCCCTCCCTTTCTCCCTCCCTCTCTTCACTCTCTCTCACTCCCTCCCCTCCCCTCCTTCCTTCCCTTCCTTTCTTCTCTCTCCCCCATCCATCCCTCCCCCTGTCCTTCCCTCCCTCCCTTTCTTTCTCCCTCCGTCCCTCCCCCTCCTCTTCTTCTTCTTCTTCTTCTTCTTCTTCTTCTTCTTCTTCTTCTTCTTCTTCTTCTTCTTCTTCTTCTTCTTCTTCTTCCTTCTTCTTCTTCTTCTTCTTCTTCTTCTTCTTTCTCTCTCTCTCTCTCTCTCTCTCTCTCTCTCTCTCTCTCTCTCTCTCCTCTCTCTCTCTCTCTCTCTCTCTCTCTCTCCCCTAAATGCACAGCTGAAACATGATAGATAGCAAGACATTTCCAGGATGAAATTAGCAAATGATGTGTGACTCTTGTTTTGATTTGACAGTCATTCATCCTCCCAACAGGGGTGAAAAAAGGATGTCTATTTAGCACAATTTCAGGCAGGGGATTCAGGATGAATCACAAAATCCATGATGACATTCCCTGAAAGAATATAGATTTTTGCCATTTGAAAATGTTTTTGCCAACTCCTCTCCTTCACTTTCGGAGTCTTCTCCCTCCGATAAGACGGGCTTGGGGGGTCAGAGTCACAACAGCCCCACAGAAACATCTCCTTTCCTTCTCTCTCCTCAGGCTTTCTAACCCCTTCTCTCGATGAGGCTTGCCCCCACAGAAGCCTGCCCTATGCCATCCCATTCTCTCCAGAGTTATTTTCATTCCCATTCTCTCCAGAGTTATTTTCAAGTTGGGAGGGGGAGTAGAATGTCTAATTAGCATCAGAGCGTGTTATAATAATAATATAGCAAATACTAATGCTCTGATGGTCATTTCGAAAAATCCTTTCTTAGTGAGCACCTAGAAGCCAAGAGGAACATACGTGGCAAATTTCAAGAACATCCTCTTCTTAATTTGCTTAACTCTTTTAACTCTATTAACTCTTTTCTATATTTTACTCATCTACTTTCATTTCTAATTTTTATATTTGTCCTCTAACCATCAATAAAACATTTCCCATATCGCATAATAACCAGTTTGTTCTTTCTCTTTAATTGCCGGTGTTAATCTATTCATTTCTGCACATTCTAATATTTTCCTTATCATATTCTCCTCTGTAGGAATCTCTTCACTTTTCCAGTTTTGTGCAAATACAATTCTAGCTGCGGTTATTACATGAATAATCAAATATATATTTTCTTTAGTATAGGTTTCTGAAGGTCCATCCTTAATGGACGACAGTCTCTGAAGTGGAGGATGGGAAGATGGCAATTCTAACATGGGAAGGTGCAGTGAGAGATCACAGCAAGAGTTAAGCTCTCCAAAATTGCATTTTAAAAATATATACTAGCAGGGATGAAGACAAGGTTATGAGCTCGGCTACTGCTTCTCTAATGATCCAGCAGCATAAAGGAAAGACTGATTTGTGTTTGGTGTTATGATGGGAATTGCTGGTTTCCTGCTGCAAGGAATCTGCCATGCCCTTCATTGTTATTCTTTGAGGTAAAGGTTCCCCTCACACATATGTACTAGTCGTTCCCAACTCTAGGGGGCGGTACTCAACTACATTTTCAAAGCCGAAGAGCCAGCGCTGTCCACAGACGTCTCCGTGGTCATGTGGCCGGCATGACTCAATGCCAAAGGCTCACGGAACGCTGTTCCCTTCCCACCAAAGGTGGTCCCTATTTTTCTACTTGCATTTTTTACCTGCTTTCGAACTGCTAGGTTGGCAGAAGCTGGGACAAGTCACGGGAGCTCACCCTGTTACGCGGCACTCGGGATTCGAACCGCTGAAGTGCCGACCTTTCGATCGACAAGCTCAGCATTTTAGCCACTGAGCCACCGCATCCCTTTTGTTATTCTATAAAACGTTGCTATTTACAAATGTTTTTTTTTCTTCTTCTCTTTTTTTCCTTTGAACCTTTTGTTCATCCGCCTCAAAAGCTGTACCAAACCTGCAATGTTGGCTACGTTCCTCTCATGCCGGATTTCCGCCTCCTTATTCATACCCAGTTTATTAATATGTAACAGTCATTTTAAGGAGACGATCCCGGGGGGCATCTAGGAAATTACAGGTTAATTAGCTGAATGTCTGTTCCAGATAAATGGATGGGAAGCCTTATTAAAGATAGAATTAACAGGCATATTGCTTTGCTTGAAGGAGAACCAACTTGTCTTCTTGAAATGTAGGGCATCTTAGGACAGAGAAAAGAAAATACTCTTTTTTCGTGGCACGGGGTTTAATTATGGAATGGACAATTCCAAGATGTAGTTAAGATGGCATCAACATAGGAAGTTTTATATGGCTGAAGAATAAGACAATTAGCAGCTACTGGTTGTGGCAAAGCAGGAACTTTGGATGGCCTCCTATCCATCTGGGCCAGAAAGCTGCTTCCTGCTCGAACAGAAGGACCATATATATGTTTATATTCTGCTGGATGTAGAAAAATGCAGTGTTAAAAAAAAAAAAAGAATATAGAAGAATGAACTGCAGAGGCATCGGAGGGATGAGCCAAGCCATTTGAAGGCATTCCAGGAAATATTTGGGATTCCCTTAAGGCATCCCTGTGCCCTGAAAAAATATTCCATCACCAACCTTCTGTGCAATCCTGGTTTTAGGTAATAAACTGTCTTTTCATCCGAAATCATTTATCTTAATTTAAGCTCCTGGCATTATTGTTTTAGAGATGCCAAGAGCGTTCGATCGTGAATTTCTGATCTTCTCTCCGAAGGGATAAAAGTTCAACAGCAGATGTTTTATAGCAGACACGTTGGCTTTAACTAAGGCCTTCTTCAAACTCAGGGTTCTGACCAGCTCCCCAAACACGGCAAACCCTCTGTAGTTATTTATTTATTTATTATTTATTAGTTAGATTTATATGCCGCCCTTCTCCAGAGACTCAGGGAGGCTTACAATGTGTTAAGCAATAGCCTTCATACTTTTGTCTCCTGAGGATGTGGACAGGGTTCTGGGTAAGATTAGTGCCGCCACGTGTTTATTGGACCCGTGTCCCTCCTGGTTGGTGCTGGCCTCCTGGGAGGTTACACGAGGCTGGCTCCAGGGGATTATAAGTGCTTCTCTGAGTGAGGGTGCCTTTCCTGCCACATTGAAAGAGGTGGTAGTGAGGCCCCTCCTCAAGAAGCCTTCCCTGGACCCGGCTGAATTAGCCAACTATCGTCCAGTCTCCAACCTCCGTTTTGTGGCGAAGGTTGTTGAGAGCGTGGTGGCACGACAACTTCCCCGGCACCTGGATGAAGCTATCTATCTGCACCCGTACCAGTCAGGCTTCAGGCAGGGGTACAGCACAGAAACGGCATTGGTCGCGTTGGTGGATGATCTCTGGAGGGCTCGGGACAGGGGTTGCTCCTCTGTCCTAGTCCTATTAGACCTCTCAGCGGCTTTTGATACCATCGACCATGGTATCATGCTGCAGCGGTTGAGGGGGTTAGGAATAGGGGGCACCGTTCTGCGGTGGTTCTCCTCCTTCCTCTCCGACCGCTCGCAGTTTGTGTTGGCAGGGGGACAGAGGTCGACCTCGAGGCATCTCGCATGGGGAGTGCCGCAAGGGTCGGTCCTCTCGCCTCTCCTGTTCAACATTTATGTGAAGCCGCTGGGTGAGATCATCTGTGGTTTTGGGGTGAAGTGTCATCTGTACGCTGACAATACTCAGCTGTACATCTCCACCCCAGACCACCCCAACGATGCCCTTGATGTGATGTCCCGCTGCCTGGAGGCCGTGCGGGCCTGGATGGGGAGGAACAGGCTCAGACTCAACCCCTCCAAGACCGAGTGGCTGTGGCTTCCGGCGCCCCGATATAGTCAGCAGGTGCCATCGCTGACTATTGGGGGTGAATCTTTGCCCCCCACAGAGAGGGCTCGCAATCTGGGTGTCCTCCTGGATGCATGGCTGTCTTTAGAAGAGCACATGACGGCCGTGGCCAGGGGGGCCTTTTATCAGGTTCGCCTGATTCGCCAGTTGCAGCCCTTTCTGGATCGGGACGCCTTGCGCACGGTCACTCACTCCCTTGTCACCTCCCGGCTGGACTATTGTAATGCTCTCTACATGGGGCTCCCCTTGTAGAGCACTCGGAGGCTCCAACTGGTCCAGAATGCGGCCGCGTGGGTGGTTATGGGTGCAACTCGTTGCGCCCACGTGACACCCCTCCTGCGTGAGCTGCACTGGCTCCCAGTGGGTTGCGCCCACGTGACACCCCTCCTGCGTGAGCTGCACTGGCTCCCAGTGGTCTTCCGGGTGCGATTCAAGGTGTTGGTCACCATTTTTAAAGCGCTCCATGGCATAGGACCCAGGTACCTTCGAGACCGACTTCTGCCACCAATAGCCTCCCACCGACCAGTCCGCTCCCACAGAGAGGGTCTCCTCAGGGTGCCATCGGCCAAGTTATGTCGGCTGGCGACGCCCAGGGGGAGAGCCTTCTCTGTGGGAGCCCCAGCCCTGTGGAATGAACTGCCCCCAGAAATACGTAAGATCTCCGACCTCCGGGTGTTTCCCTGTGCTCTGAAGACCCTGTTGTTCCACCAGGCTGGGCTATTAACATAACGATTTTAAATTGGGGTATTTAAATTTCTGGGATTTTAATTGGAGCCTAATTATTTAATGATTTTAAATTTTAATTGTTGTTTTGTTTCTGTGTTTTTAAATAGGCTGTACACCGCCCTGAGTCCTTCGGGAGAGGGCGGTATAGAAATAAAATTATTATTATTATTATTATTATTATTATTATTATTATTATTATTATTATTATTATTATTTTGTATA
The DNA here is from genome assembly GCA_022577455.1 of Arizona elegans. Taxonomy (NCBI): domain Eukaryota; kingdom Metazoa; phylum Chordata; class Lepidosauria; order Squamata; family Colubridae; genus Arizona; species Arizona elegans. The sequence continues at coordinate 5,102,098 of JAKOOJ010000041.1, read as the reverse complement.
TACCTGCTTAGTAGAGCTTTCGCGCCCCCCCAAAGCGGTATTCTTTTTTATACAAAGTCAGCTTATTGCCCCCACAATCTGGGTCTTCATTTTACCTACCTCGAAAGGATGGAAGGCTGAGTCAACCTTGAGCCTGGTGAGATTCGAACTTGCAGTAATTACAGGCAGCTGGCAGCTAAGTGCTACTTTAACAGCACTTTAACAATGATTCCTTTATTAGGAGCGCCAGCAGCCCCGGCAAAAAGTTTCTCTCTCAGGCTAACAAGTCCGTCTGTCTGGAAGATGAATAATTGTCTGCCACACCTGTTCATCTCCACCCCCTGCCTTTTATCCCCAGAGCTAAGGTGGGACTTCACTAGTAGCTGTGGCTCTTCCGTCCCAAGGATCTGCCCATATATTTCCACTGGGAGTGTGTTTGGGGATTGTTATGTGTGTTGGACCTAGTCTTTGGGTGTTACGTGAATTTCGTTGTATGGGTATACTAGGTATATACATACAGTGACTAGAAAGTTATTTATTTTATTATATATATATGTCTAAGTGCTATTGCTATTAGGAGAGTGTCAACCTTACAAGGTAGACCAGGCAGGAAACGCAACCAAATGAGCTAATTTTACTTCATTTTTTTTTTAAAAAATTATTTATATGCCGCCCTTCTCCGGAGACTCAAGGCGGCTTACAATGCATTAAGCAATAGCCTTCATACTTTTGTATATTTATACAAAGTCAGCTTATTGCCCCCACAAACCAGGTCCTCATTTTACCCACCTTAGAAAGGATGGAAGGCTGAGCCAACCTTGAGCCTTGGAGAGATTCGAACCAGCAGTAAATTGCAGGCAGCTGAGTTAATAACAGGGTGCGTAGACCACTGTAGTATCAAGGCTCTTTTGTTATACAGCTAGTCCTTGACTTACAACAGTGACCATTCAAAGTTACAACAGCACTGAAAAAAGTGAGTTATGGCTGGTTTTTTTTTACAGTTATGACGGTTGCAGCATCCCCATGGTCAAATCCAAATGCTCGACAACTGACTCCTATTTATGACAGTTGCTATTTATGTCCCGGAGGTCACGTGATCCCTTTTTGTGACCTTCTGACAAGCAATGTCAACGGGAAACCATATTAACTTAACAACCGGGTTACTAACATATCAACAGCAGTGATTCGCTTAACAATTGAGGCAAGAAAGGTCATAAAATGGAGCAAAACGTAACTTGCCTCATTTAACAACAGAAATTTGGGGCTCAGTTGTGACTGTAAGTCGAGGACTTGCTGTAAATCGAGGACTTGCTGTAAGTCGAGGACTTGCCTGTATAGCTACATTAACATGACCTTGCAAGTCTAAAAAAGTACATAATGTTACGCAGTCACCATTTCTATCAAATGTTGTGCAGGAAAAAGGGGAAAAGAGAGAAGAAAAAAAAATAACAGCTTCAGCATTCGGTTCCTTGGAAACCATGCCTACTCATCTCAAGTAGCACATCTCACACAACCAGCTTCACACTGATAGAGGATCGATAAAACGAAACCCTGAGATTTAATCCTCAATGTCTCTAGATCAGCACAGATTTAACCCTGTCCGAAACCTTGGGGCATCCTTTGCAGCCTCCACGATATAAATGATCTTAGAAATTTTATTCCTGTTGCTGATCAAAGCTGAACTATTAACCTGTTGCTCGGCGAATCAAGGAATTTAGAGATGAACATCATTTCTTTCTCTGTGTGTTTTTTTTCTCTTTTTAAATATCTCTTATTAAAAGATTCAATGCCTATTTTAAAAACAACAACAACAGAAACATAGAAGCAGAGGTGAGATTCAGCCGGTTCTCACTGATTCGGGCAAGCCAGATGTTAATTTAAATCTGGTTTTCCCGAACCGGTTATTCCAAGGACTGGCTCACCCTGTTCATCCCACCCCTGTTGTGGCCCTGCCCTCTGAGCCTGTCCCATCGGAGGAAGAAAGCTCCGAGCATGAGGAAGAGGAGTCAGCCAGGCCTCCCTCTCCAGGCCCCTCCCCTCTGGCACTGTCTCAGGTGCCGGCCGAGGGAGAGCAGATTAGCAGGGAGACAGGTGGCTCGGATGAGAGCGACGGAGAAACATCATTCCTGGACGCACGCCTCCGAAGGCGTGATAAACGATTGCAGCAGCTCAGGAGGTGTGCTAGGGATTAGAACTGAGTCACTGGACCACACCCCAGAGACTATATAATAGAGGGTGGTGGCCGGTGATCCTTGTGACGAACAAAGTAAACCTTGGATAGTCACTAAAGCCTCGTCCGGAACTGCTGAGAGAAATATTTATTGTTGTTGGACGTTTGGACGCTGAGTATGTTATCTGTCTGTTTTCTGTGGAAATAAACACACTTGGCAGACGGTGTTTAAATCGCTGCCAAAGTTGGAGATAAGGACCTGGGTGTGTGCCAAAGTGTTTCCTTAACCCTCGGCTGGCTGTGTGTGTGTGTGTGTGTATGGGGACAGATCAACCCCTCCCCTCCCAGGAGTCTCCACGTGGCCCATTTTGGATGCCAGGTAAGTGCAGGGTGCTCACGGAGGCTCTGGGAGGGTGAAAAATAGGCCTACCGGAAGTCAGGGAATGGGCCTGTTTCCAGCCTCTGGAGGGCCTACTAGAAGTACCAGAAGTACCAGAAATGTGCCTGTTCCCAGCCTCTGGAGGGCCTCTGGTGCCCAGGGGAGGTTGTTTTCGCCCTCCCGGAGGCTCCAGGAAAGCCTCTGGAGCCTGGGGAGGGTAAAAAACGGGCCTACCGGAAGTACCGGAAGTCCAGAAACGGGCTCATTTTCGGCCTCCAGAGGGCGCGTGAAGTGAACCAGTTGTTACAACCGGTGAATCCCACCACTGCATAGAAGGAACAGAAAAAGAAATAAATTATAAAGGGGGTTAAAGAAAATATGAAGGATATTATGGATATTCTCCATCATCCAGGTTCATGGTTGTCCCAAAGGTGTATTTTTCAAGAGGCAGCTGGACTTTCTGTTTTTTTCTTTGAAGACATTTCCCTTCTCATCCAAGAAGCTTTTTCTGCTCTGGTTCATCTGCGTTGTTTGCAACATCATCACAAGAAGCCATCTCCTTTTGTTGTTGTTGTTGTTTCTGCTTAGAAGTGTCTGCTTAAGTTAAAACTTCTGCACACCAGAACAACTAGACACAAGGACATTTTTTTTCCCGCACGCCATCACTCTGCTAAATAACTAATTCCCACAACACCATCAAACTATTTACTAAGACTATATTACTATTATTCTTCTCATCCTTCCTATTACCTATCTCCTTTTCTACTTATGACTATAACCTTGTTGCTTGTATCTTTACGATTTATATAACACATATTTAGTTTTTCCTAGTATGATTTTGATTGCTTATTTAGTATCCGATGATTATCACAGTGTTGTATCTTACGATCCATGATGAATGGATTTTTATGATGACATGATTTATCACTTATAGCTTTCTTTCCTGATTGCTTATGTGTACCCTATGACTGTTGCACCTTATGATTCTTGATGAACGTATCTTTTCTTTTATGTACACTGAGAACTTATGCACCGAAGACAAATTCCTGGTTTATCCAATCGCACTTGGCCAATAAAGAATTTTTTAGCTCAGCGGCTAAGACGTTGAGCTTGTCGATCGAAAGGTCGGCAGTTCAGAGGTTCAAATCCCTAGTGCCGCATAACGGGGTAAGCTCCCGTGACTTGTCCCAGCTTCTGCCAACTTAGCAGTTCGAAAGCAGGTAAAAAATGCAAGTAGAAAAATAGGGACCACCTTTAGTGGGAAGGGAACAGCGTTCCGTGCGCCTTTGGCATTGACTCATGCCGGCCACATGACCACGGAGACATCTTCGGACAGCACTGGCTCTTCGGTTTTGAAACGGAGATGAGCACCGTCCCCTAGAGTCTGGAACGACTAGCACATATGTGCGAGGGGAACCTTTACCTTTACCTTATTCTATTCTAAAAAAGGAAAAATTTAAGAGTTGGCAGGAGATGAAAAGCTGTTGAATATTGAAGAGCTGATCTTCCATTTCTTTACCAGCCTGTCTTCTGCAATTATGCCTAATTGCAATTTTTTTTTGTTGTTAACCTAGATAAATAAATTTACAGTTAAAATACGGGTCATGGTAAAAGGTTGGGGCTTTTTGTTAAAAAATAAATAAAATAAAATCCAGGGAAAAAAGCATGAGAATGTGGCAGTTGGATGGGGCTACACAGCATGATTGAACAGACTGTAGCTCAGCTGGGGTAGCAAACAGGTTAGGCTTACACAAACACACTGACGTCAAAAACCAGAATCGCATCGCCTGTTTTGTCTTATTGGCCAATTTGCATAATTTGATTTACATAATTAAACTTCATTATTCTTTGCCATCTGTACATCCTGGGCTGAGGCATGCGGTTTGAAGAAGGAAAAAAACCGAATGAGCAAACCCAAAAGAATTCAAACACATGAATTCATATACCAGTGGTGAAATTTAAAGTTTATTTTTTACTACCGGTTCTGTGGGCATGACTTGGTGGGCGTGGTATGGCTTGGTGGACATGGCAGGGGAAGGATATTGCAAAATCTCCATTCCCTCCCCACTCCTGGGGGAAGGATGTTGCAAAATCTCTGTTGCCATCCCACTCCAGGGGAAGGATACTGCAAAATCCCCATTCTCTCCCCATTCCTGGGGGAAGGATACTGCAAAATCCCCATTCCCTCCCCACTCCTGGGGGAAGGATATTGCAAAATCCCCATTCCCTCCACGCTCCAGGGGAAGGATACTGCAAAATTCCCATTCCCTCCCCACTCCTGGAGGAAGGCTATTGCCAAATCCCCATTTCCTCTCCACTCCAGGGGAAGGATACTGCAAAATCTCCATTCCCACCCCACTCTGGGGCCAGCCAGAGGTGGTATTTGCTGGTTCTCCAAACTGCTCAAAATTTCCGCTACCGGTTCGCCAGAACCTGTCAGAACCTGCCGGATTTCACCCCTGTCATATATGTACCTATACGGGCCCAAATGAATTGTGATTCTAATCACTCCCAAATGGGACGATTCAAAGAAATAAATGATAGGCTAAGGAGAGGAAAACCCAGCTTTGGCAGATAGTCCTGTTTCCTCCAAGCGCTTTCCTGTGCTTTAAAATTTCTGATTTCAATTGCAAAGGGAAAGGGAGTCAGAAAGCAAACTGCTGACTTTGCAAGGATGGAGATAACTAATAAATTAACCTTCCTTCCTGCAGACCGAACGACAACCATTTTCCACCTATAATATTATGGCATGATGTTCCAGAGAGAGGGAGCCACCATGGAGAAGGCCCTTCTTCTGGGTCCCGTCAGGTGTATCTCCCTGCGGGATGGAACCTGCAACATTCCCTGCCTCCCCACTCTGATGGGTTGGGTAGATGTAACCAGCAAGAGATGGTGACTTCAGATCACCTGAAGGCATGAAGGGCTTTAAAGCTGACAATCAGCACCTTGAATTACACCCATAAGCAAATCGGCAACCAATGCAGCTCCTGCAGGAGAGGTGATACAGGTGCACACGGGGTCTGCACAAAATGTGGACTGCTGCATTTTGCACCAACTGGAGCTTCCGGATGCTCTTCAAGTGCAGCCCCATGTAGGTAAAGATAACAGTTCCCCTCGCACATATGTACTAGTCATTCCCGACTCTAGGGGGCGGTGCTCATCTCCGTTTCAAAGCCGAAGAGCCAGCGCTGTCCGAAGACGTCTCCGTGGTCATGTGGCCGGCATGACTCAATGCTGAAGGTGCACGGAACGCTGTTCCCTTCCCACCAAAGGAGGTCCCTATTTTTCTACTTGCATTTTTTACCTGCTTTCGAACTGCTAGGTTGGCAGAAGCTGGGACAAGTCACGGGAGCTCACCCCATTACGCGGCACTGGGGATTCGAACCGCTGAGCTGCCGACCTTATAGAGAGAAAACTGCCCCATGTAGGGAGCATTGCAATAGTCAAGATGGGAAATGATTAAGGCGTGAGTGACCGTGAATAGTAGAATATGGGGTTGATTTGTTCTATTGTCTATTTATTTATTGCCTTAGCTATGAAGTAATCAATTAAATAAATAAATGCAAGTCGATCTGCACGGAAACATTTTCTGTCCTATTAATCAGACTACGATACTGGAATTACCTTTATTAACAAACCGGATTGTAAGAAGATAGGTGTCAAGCGCAAAAGACATGGGAAGGACCAACCAAACTCATTTATTGCTAAAAGCCTATGCACCAGGGGTGGGTTCTAAATTTTTTTACTACCGGTTCTGTGGGTGTGGCTTATTTTGTGGGTGTGGCTTGGAGGTCATGTGACTAGGTGGGCATGGCTAGCTGGTCAGAGTCATTTCTGGAAGGTCCTCGCACTTACGACCAGTCCTCGCACTTACGACCCGACTCATTTGTTTGCTTTTAACACTGATCAGCTGTAGGACGGCCCTTTGAAGCCCCGCAGCAAGAGTTTAAACAGTTTTTTTCCCTCTAGTCATCAGCTGGGACTCAGGAGGCAGCAATAGATTGGGGGTGGGGCCAAATAAAAGGTAAGAATAACGTGGGGGGTGGGGGGGTGGGAGGGCGGGGGGGAGAGAACCGGTTCGGTGACATCATATCGTCACCGCTACCGGCTCGGGCGAACCGGACCGAACCGGGAGGAACCCACCACTGCTATGCACAGGAATCTCACAGTTAGTACCTGCTTGCCGTTAGATAAGAATGCACGGCAGGGGTGGGTTCTACTTACCTTTACTACCGGCTCACAACAGGAAGCTTCTGTGCATGCGCAGATCATACTTTATGATGTCCGGGCGGGTGGGTGGAGCCTCCTGCCACTTTTACTATCGGTTCTCAAGAACCGGACAGAATCGGGAACAACCCACCACTGATGCATGGCACTCAAGAGGGGTTGAAGTTAGTTCACTTGTGGCTATGTAGGAATTCTAGACTGATCCCTCTTTTGACTCCACCTCCAGCTTCTGCCACTCCTTCTCCTACAATAGGTGAGAAGTCTGTGCATGCATCTACAGACAACTACCGTGTTTCCCCAAAAATAAGACCCTGTCTTATATTTTTTTGAACCCTGAAATAAGCTCTTGGCCTTATTGCCATGTGCTCAAAGGCCCGATTGGGCTTATTATCAGGGGATGTCTTTTTTTGGGGGAAACAGGGCAGTTACAAACATATGCCATCATTATGATATTTGAATAAAATTGGAAGTTGCTTCTAAATAAGGATGGGTGAATTGCGAAGTTTCAGCCACGTTTCCCTGTTCTTTTTGGTTTCCTTATTTAATCTGAGTGTTTAAAATTCCACACAAATATTCAACTCTATGCTTAATTATGCATTTCTAAATGTATTTCTTTCTTTCTTTCTCTTTCTCTCTCTCTTTCTGTCTCCACACACACACACACACACACACACACACACACACACACATTTTATCTTAAAATAGGACTGGTAAAAGCTTGTCCTCTCCCAATGATTATTTTAAAAACACATGTGCAACATAAAATTGCCAAGAACTGCTTGGAAATAGAAGTTGGAAATGTAAAATTCTCATCTTTACTGTTGTCCAAGACATGCAGAGCTGAGTCTTTGGAGAGGGGCAGCATATAAATTGAATTAATTAAATTAAATTAATTAAATTAATGCTTTTCAATTCACACTAATTTATTGTCACGACTTTCGAGTTTTCTTTGCTCAAGGCCACTGCTTTTATTCATCGGACTTTAACTGCCCGTCTATAAAATGGGAACATTTTCTGTCTGCCCTGTTCTTCGGTTGCATTCCATTCTCTGCACAAACATTTCTTTTTTACAACTTCTGTATAAATCATTAGGAGGATAAGACTGCCAAAAAAAAAAACACCCAATGCTATAATATACTACAACTATTATGGCATAATTATAACATTTAGCGTAATAACAGAACAGCCTTACCTTTGAAATATTAAACTTGTGATCATAGTAATGGAGTTAGCAGTAGTAAATTGTAGAGGAAGTAAATTTGGGCCTTTCTAGCCCGCAATTAAAGAGCTATGTAAAAAGTAATTCATAATATACCACGACGCCCAAGTAGAAACAGGCTATTACATGGTATTCTTTATTTTGCTTCAAATTTGCATCACAAAAGAAAAGAATCTTAACTGGGTATGAAGGGAAGACGGTCAGAAGGGAGTTGGAAGACCGAGGAAAGAAAAGGAAGGCAGGAAGAAGAGTCTACAATGTTGAAGGAGATGCAAAACTACCAACAACCCAAGGGTGAAATCCAGCAGGTTCTGACAGGTTCTGGAGAACCGGTAGCAGAAAATTTGAGCAGTTCGGAGAACCGGTAGCGGAAATTTTGAGTAGTTCGGAGAACCGGCAAATACCACCTCTGGCTGGCCCCAGAGTGGGGTGGGAATGAAGATTTTGCATTATCCTTCCCCCAGGAGTGGGGTGGGAATGGGGATTTTGCAGTATACTTTCCCCAGGAGTGGAGTAGGAATGGAGATTTTGCAGTATCCTTCCCCTGGAGTGGAGTGGGAATAGAGATTTTGCAGTATCCTTCCCCTGCCACACCCACCAAGCCACACCATGTCCACCAAACCACGCCCACAGAACCGGTAGTAAAAAAAATGGATTTCACCACTGCAACAACTACCAACTAACACATTGACTTAGAACTAGTATATGAACCCATAAGGAAGTGGATCATCCATGTCACCATAGAACCGACCACTCCCCACCAGCTGAATTTCACACCTCACAGCAAACCAATCAGTAGTCACAAGACCAGAACCGGTCTTGTGAATCCACCAGCCTTTTGATTCAATCTTATGATTCAATCAGTCCCGTGATTCAACCAGTCACATGACCAACCGACCACTCAGGACCTGTGATGACCCGAAGGCACGAAGGCACGAAGGTCACACAGCCAGCTGAGAGTTCAAACTCCCCTTTAATGCTCCAAATTTCCCCTCAAACGTTCCTACATTCTTGGCAAGTCCCAGAGCAAAGCACACACACACGACAGCCTCTGGCTGCGCCCAATCCAGCAAAACAAAGCAACAAGGAAAGAAGTCCACAAAAGAAAGAACAAACAAGGAGTCCACAAAGTCAGGGGCAAGGTACTGAGTCGAGGAAGTCAGGAAGAAGGCACTGAGTTCACAAGTAAGGAAGAAGCAAGCAGTCCTGCAAACTCCAAATGTCTTTACCGGCACACCCAACTCAGGTTTCGATGCTATCTCAAAATAAATGAATTTCCAAATTGCCGATCTTTGAGGATTTTTTCTCTTTATTGAGCATAGCGATCTGATCCTGGCTCTTTCGCGGTCAGTACTGACCTTTACCCCCCAATCCCTCCCTTTCCAATCCCCAATTCTCTGCGCCTCATTGGCTATCTTCCAAGCCACTTTCCTCATCCCTTCTTCGTCAGATCACAGGAATGTCTCCCCTCTCCCATCTCCGAGGAGACAGAATCTTCAAAGGGATTTAGTAGGCAAAAGTTCAAGCTTCTCCTCTCTTTATATATGTCAGTGCTGGGATGCTGACATCAGTGTTGTTCCCGACAAATGCCCCTCCCCACAGCATCTCCTTAAATCTCAGTCCCCAGGTGTGCCTTGTGAAGAGGGGCAGTGTGCTCTCCTCCCAAGTTGTCGAGTTGGCCTGCGCTGTTCCTGCCTTCTCTCCACTCTCTGTGCTCGGGGATCAGGAGGCGGCGGTCCTTGCTCATCGCCTGAGCTCTGTCACTCCTCATGTCCACTACTTGCCCTCTCTTGGTCATCCTGCCCCTGTTCCTCCCCGCTAACAAGCCACCCCAATCCTGACGGGCCCTGGGCTGACTCGGCCTGCCAATTAAGCCGCCTCCTCAATCTCCATTAGCCCCAGCTCTGGCTCATTTTTCTCTGCAGATTCAGACTCCAACAGGAGTCTGAACAAGGACCTATATAAATGAACAAGACACTTCACTCGAAAAACCTCTGCTGAAGATGTTACCTAGTTACCTAACGAAACATCTAGGAGCCAAGCATCAAGCTTGGATGACAAACCTCTACCTAAACCTACAACCAGAGCTATGAATATTCTCTAGAATTTCTAGCAAAACTACCCTGTACATCATACTGTACAGCCTGGTTTAGCTCAACAGACAGAAGCACTGTAATTTAACCCCAGCTGTCTGCAATTAAAGTAAGATCGAATCTCGCCAGGCTCAAGGTTGACTCAGTCTTCCATCCTTTCTAAGGTAGGTAAAATGAGGACCCAGTTTGTGGGGGCAATAAGCTGACTTTGTATAAATATACAAAAGTATGAAGGCTACTGCTTAATGCATTGTAAGCCGCCCTGAGTCTCCGGAGAAGGGCGGCATATAAATCAAATTAAAAAAAAAAATACTCCCTATCCCAAGATCAAGCAGGAAATGTGGCTAGCAGTTGTGGCCTTTTCTGAAGTAGGTTGTGTTGCCACCAATTATTTACTGGATGCTGTATTCCAAGTGTGGTCTTACCAAGGCATTATAAAGTTAGCAATTCTTATTCTTTATCTTTTGTTGTTCTGGCCAAAGGTTAAAAACTCAAAGAGGTTAGAATTCTACTGATTGAAAAAAATATATATATCAGTAGTAGTTCAGTTTATGAAGCGTAAAACAATTACATCTCTCAGATTTAACCTACAATTTTGATGGCTTTTAAACCCGTGTGCCCGCAGTTGTCTTTGGGGATCATTGAGGATATGATATCGATGAAATGTATATCTTGAAGTCAAGACAAGCTCTGCCCTTTCACAGTTGTTTTGCAAACTACGTACGGGTTTGAATTTATTTATTTTTATTTTATTAGTCATATTTCTATGCCGCCTACTCTCCGAGGACTCTGGGCGGTTTACACCAAAGACAGTATACTAAATAGCATATTGCCCCCCAACAATCTGGGTCCTCATTTTACCCACCTCGGAAGGATGGAAGGCTGAGTCAACCTTGAGCCGGTGAGATTTGATCCGCTGATTTGCTGAACTAGCAGTCAGCTGAAGTAGCTGCAGTACTGCACTCTAACCACTGTGCCACCTCGGCTCATTCACATTGTGACATTACAGTGCACACTGAAATCACTTGTCTCCTGCCATATGGATGCTTTTCTGACCCAACCTTAGCAGACTCCTTGTCCCGAAACCCCCCTCTTTATTTAGCTACTGTGAATTCGTGGCATTCACACACAGAAAAGTCAGTGCAAAAATCCTTCCAAGGGTTAATTGCAGTAACAGACCTTATTAGTTCCTTGGATACTTGCCAGGCGGAGAGCTTCTAGTCGCAAAGCTGTAAATTAATTCCTGGGAAGAAGTCTCTGAGACAAGAACCACAGTAAACAAATCTTCTGAAAGAAATACGAACGGTTGTCTCCTGCAACCCCCATTCCTCTTTTGCTTCTATTTATTCCCCAGCTAGGGAGGGGCCATTCAGCGTCCACATGTGCCTTTCTTCCCGAATCAGCTCCTTGTCCTCTGTTGTTCTCCTCTCCTGACAGCTCTGTGCATATGCACATCTGGAACAGGCCCCAGCTGTTCTTCCTCCCCACTTATCTCTGATTCCGAAGGCAGCTGGGAAATATCAGACGGCCCTGGCTCTATCTCTGCTTCTGACGAAGAGCCTCCATCAGAGCCTTCCCCAGACTTCAGGACTGGCCCAAGTTCCTCCCCAACCTCCTCATCATCCGAGTCTGCCACCAGCTCTGCTGGCAGGCCACAACAACATACCCAAGGACCTCTTGCAGTGACCTCTGATGGTTATTATAGGTAGCGAAAAAACGACAAACAGTTCTGTTGTTTGTCCGCCTTTCAATCACTCCCCTCTCTTGTTATTTGATAGAAATCTTTTTCTACAGGATTAACAAGAGTGTCGATAGCTGTTTTTGAGTTCTCGTAAGCTTTACTTAGAATCACTCGCTTACAAGCGATAGTATCTCATCATCTGGCCTTCTATAAGGCTCTTTTTCAATTGCATCTCCAGGCATCAGAATCGTCTCCAATGACTGTAGCCTTCCTGTCCAAAATACCTAAGTTTTATCTTCCTTATTTTAGCTTCCAGTGAGCAATCTGGTTTCACTTTATTTTTCTTGCAAGCCAAGGTATTCCCAACATTTCCCCACCCCACAATACTATAATGTAAAGGCATCAGGGTTTTTTTGTTGATTTTTTTTTTCAATATGTCTTTGTTGCCGATGTAAGGGTTCTACCTTTTAATATTTTGTCTGGAGTTGCAACTTGTGGCGGAAATAAATCTCTTCATTTCACGGCTGTGAATTTTTGAGCCAAGAAAAAAAATAAAATAAACATCTCTTACTATTTCACCTTCTTATCTGCCTGTTTGCACTGGATCGACATTGCCAGTTGACATAATCTTAGTTACAAAAGCAGAAGGAAACCAACCGTTTTATTCTCCTTTTCAAATTCAGCAAGAGATCCTTAACTCTTCACTTCTCATCGTCAAAGTAGCAATAGCAATATATCTAACTGAGTGTTTGATGTTGCTCCCAACAATTTTAACTTCAGTTTCTTTTAGTCTAGTATTTCTCATTCAGTAGCCTCTATATAAGATTAAGATGGATGGATGGGAAGAGAGAGAGAGAAAGAGAGAGAGAGAGAGAGAGAAAGAGAAAAGAGAGAGAGATAAAGAGAGAGAGAGAGAAAGAGAGAGAGAAAGAGAGAGAGAGAAAAAGAGAGAGAGAAAGAGAGAGAAAAAGAGAGAGAGAGAAAGAGAGAGAGAAAGAGAGAAAGAGAAAGAGACAGAGACAGAGAGAGAGAAAGAGAGAGAGAGAGAGAAAGAGAGAGAAAAAGAGAAAGAGAGAGAGAGAGAGAGAGAGAATGTGCACACTCCTTTCTCAGATTTGAACCATTTATTTGCTCCTTATTTGATTCCAAGCATTCCTTCTAGTCATCCTTCAAATTGTCTAACAAAGTGTGTCTTCTGTTTTATGGACAGTTCACCATCTGTTACGGCCTCCCCCATCAAACACCTTTATACACCTTTGGGGTTGCTTTGTTAAGATTTTTCTCCATTTCTGCCTTTGGGAAAATATAATATTCTGCCTCTTTTAATATTCCCCCAAATATTTCGTTCTCTGGGAGAGAGGTGGTTTCCCACAGTAGATGCTTCAAAACTTGTAATTACCCATTTGTTTTGTTTGTTTTTTCCTTGTAGAGTATTATACTTCTTATCCCTGCTCGCTCAAACCCACAAATTTTTGCTGGTTTACCAAACCAGACAGAACAAAGCAGGCCATGTAAATTCTCTGGATTGAGAATGTAAGGTTAAACCCTTTTACAAATCTTACGCATTGCAAAAAAACCAGCTTCATCGGATAGGAATATTCGTAATTTCTCTCTCCGAGCCTCCAAGGGAAATGTAGAGTGGATCCTTTCGTAATATCCCTAGTATATAATCACTTTATTAGCACAGATGGTTTACAAGGTTTAATGGGACCTTTTAATCTCATGTTTCAGTGCAACATGTTCATACATTTTAAACAAAATAATTAAGGAAGCGTTTTCCATCTAGACCTTTGGGATGAACTGTTGGTAGGTCAAAGGTCCCCAGAGTTTCTTTCTTTTTTTTCTTTCCTTCCCTTTCCTTTTTTTTTTTTATTAGTTTATAATATAAAATACAAAGATACAAAAGAAAATAGTAGGAAAAATAGGGACAGGAGAAGAGGACAGAAAAGTATAGGGAAAGTGGGGGTGGGAGAAGGAAAAGCATTGACTTCTGATTCCCTTTGATGCAGTAGAATAAGGCAATAACATCAAACTTCAAGTTTTTACTTTTACATAGTAATATAAACTAGGGATGCAGTGGCTCAGTGGCTAAGAGGCTGAGCTTGTCGATCGAAAGGTTGGCAGTTCAGCAGTTCAAATCCCTAGTGCTGCGTAACGGGGTGAGCTCCCGTTACTTGTCCCAGCTTCTGCCAACCTAGCAGTTCGAAAGCACGTAAAAAAATGCAAGTAGAAAAATAGGGACCACCTTTGGTGGGAAGGTAACAGCGTTCCGTGCGCCTTTGGCATTTAGTCATGCCGGCCACATGACCACGGAGACGTCTTCGGACAGCGCTGGCTCTTCGGCTTTGAAGCGGAGATGAGCACCGCCCCCTAGAGTCAGGAATGACTAGCACATATGTGCGAGGGGAACCTTTACTTTTTATAAACTAGCCATTTCTCTAACAACAAACCTATCTAATCATAAAACCCCTAATCAAAGTTTCATTTCAAATGAAACACCTCAATGTTCCATTTCAGAGTTTCACCCCAAGCACAAAGTCCAGAAACGGTTTCCAAGTAGAAAAAAAAAGTAATTGTGTTTTTTTTCTTCTTTGATCAAAGCAGTGATTCAATCTATGCTAACTCCAACACCTTTTGCAGCCATTGTGGGGATCAACTTGTGTCTTTCCATTTCGGTGCATAATGTAATCTTGCTGCCATCAACATATATAACAACAAAGTTCCAAATTTCCACCCCAAATCTTTTGGTAAGTATAGAGTTTCTTTCTTTTTCTTCGATAGCAGTCTTGTAGAACCTGATGCCCCAAATAATTTTGTGTTGGGTGTTCCTTAAATCAATAAACAGTGCAGGTAGGACAGTGGTGAAATCCATTTTTTTTTACTACCGGTTCTGTGGGTGTGGCTTGCTGGGTATGGCAGGGGAAGGATATTGCAAAATCTCCATTCCCACCCCACTCTAGGGCCAGCCAGAGGTGGTATTTGCTGATTCTCCAAACTACTGCAAATTTCCGCTGCCAGTTCTCTGAACTGCTCAAAATTTCCACTACTGGTTCTCCAGAACCTGTCAGAACCTGCTGGATTTCACCCCTGATGTAGGATGTTCTGGAATTCCAATCTTTAGATGAGTTAAATTCTTAATAAGTGTGTATGTCAGGGCTCCAAGTAACAGCCCCAATGAAAGAAGACTCCGAGGCTAGAAGTTCCTCAAAGTTCCATTTTATTAGAGATGCCATATTGGCACATCTGGGAAAACCCGAATCTGAAAGCTTCCAGGTTTTCCTCACCTATAGTAAAGTCCAAGTCCCTGCCCAGAGCCCACATGTCCATCACATAGCCCAATCAATGCACTGTCCCAACTGGAGATCCCTCCAAGTTCCAGCCCTCCAGGTGCAGGGCAAGATGTCCTTGACTCTCACAGAAAGGAATGTTATTATGACTACATATCACCCATGCTCTAGGCAATCCCCCCTCCCAGTTTCCCACAGTTTCCTAAATGTGGCAGATCTGACAGCCCAATGCAAAAGTTGGCTTCCAAGCCTGACAGTATATTAATTAGACTCTAATGCAGGCCCGAGGGCCAGGTCCATCCTGCAGTGTGCTTAGATCTGGAAACAGTGAAGGACTGCCCGTGGTGCCTCTGCCAGTGAAAACAGGCTCCCGAGCTCCATTTTTGGCTACGACAGCCTCCTGCAACCCTCTCCCAGCAAAACAGAACTCAGGACGACCACAAACTCCATTTTTGTTGGCAGATGGTTGCAGGAAGCTGTCACAGACAAAAATGGAGCTCAGGAGCCCGTTTTCACTGGCAAACCACTAAGGCCACCACAGGCACCCCCGACACGAGTGACGTCAAACTGGACATGCCCATCCCAGCCACGCCCACACACCCCAGCCCCCCCGAGGTCAAACAGAACCTTGATGTGGCCCTCGATGAAATCAAGTGTGACACCCCTGCTTTAATGTCTTTGTATAACTGGGTACAGAGTTGTACACCTGAGCAATTATAAGACTGTATGGCTGTATTGTAATATGAACCCTTTAATGGAGTATGTTAAATTAAATTAAATAAATTCTAAAAAGTATATATAAACCTCTCCTTTTCACATTTTTTTATTTAAATCAGACTTCAAGACATGTTGCATCCCTTTCTAGCATTTGTTAAAATATCCATCATTCTTAAACAGATTAATCTGTAAAGCTAACTGATGCATAAAATCCTTATCACACAATGAATTTCTTCATGTTGATATGAAATTGCCCATAAAGCTAATTATTATTCAAATGTCCAGCCTTGGAAAGCAAAAACCAAAAAACCAAAAAAACCAAAAAACCAAAAAACCAAAAATATAAAAAATGGGATTCTACTTCTTTCAATAGTTGTTAAAAGAAACTTTGTTCTCATAATTCACTATCAAATCTTCCAAGAATGCAGCTTGTTCCTGCCCATAATTTTCACTGAAGTCTGAATTAGCAATGATGAACTCATCCAGGTCAAAAGCATCCTATGATACCACAGGTGAGTTTCAGCAGGTTCTGACCAGTTCTGGAGAACCGGTAGCGTAAATTTGGAGTAGTTCGGAGAACCGGTAGTAAAAATTCTGACTGGCCCCACCCCCATCTATTCTCTGCCTCTTAAGTCCCAGTTGATTGGGAGGAAATGGGGATTTTGCAGGAAACTTCCCCTGGAGTGGGGTGGGAATGGAGATTTTACAATATCCTTCCTCTGCCACACCCACCAAGCCACGCCCACCAAGACATGCCATGCCCACAGAACCGGTAGTAAAAATTTTTGAAACCCACCACTGCATGGTACCATCCATGCAATCTGTCTAAGCTGAGAAAGAATGAATGGTCCAAAGTCACCTGTTTCCCAGTCATTTTCTGTGCCTAAGAGAAGACCAGAATCTGGATGCCCTAATTCAATCATGAGCCTCGAGCCAAGCTTCAAAAGAAATCCAGTTATTTATTAGGAGCTCCATGCCAACACATACCCAAATGAAGCCAACTCTGACCCCACGTAATTTACAGCCCTATTCATGAACCTGCTTCCTCCCCTCCCCCCTAGGGTGTATCATCAATCACATTCGCCAACGGAACAATTTCACAGGCAATTTCACCCTCCAGCCACTGTGGGTAACCCTGGGAGACAGCCTTTAGAAAGATATGTCTGGAATGTACTCCTGTCTGTGGCTACCATGTTGCTTCATTGGTTTCCCATCCCCCACTTGCCTATGGCAATTCAAGAGCAGGCCAGGGATGCTTTGCCAGTTGACACTGGTTTTTTTCTGTTTCTAATCCAATGCCTTCACTACAACTACGACTCCATACAGGCATGTATATTCATAATAATTCACAAACGTTGTATAGATATAACCCCCCCAAATGTACCTCTTTTTGAAATCATCCTTATACAGGTTCACAAACAAAAATATAACTTTTAGGTCCGCAGGAATACCTTTGTAAGAACAGAAAGGACCACCAAATCTTTCTAGCACCACCTTCCATAAATCACGTAAAAATACATCTATGTCTAAACTTATTGCTCTGAGTCCCACACCTCCATTTCTATTTGGATAGCTCCCTTGGGTACCATAGATTACGACCATGGCAATTCTCCAAAAAATATACTTCGCAATGCCCAGGAACTGTAGATCCTGAAAAAAAAAAAAATCACTTTGAATTGATAAGGCGGCTATTTTTTTTTTCTTTTCTCAAGCTGCTTCATTAATTTTTCCTGGCTGTCTCAATCCTCTGTGTTTTTCCTAGCTCTCTTATTTTGCTGGTGAATCCTTGGTGTCTTTGATATACAATTTCATGAAAAAAAAAAAAAGAATAGGATGTCTTCAGTAGAAATCCAAGCCCCGAACAATAAACTTCAAGAATTACTCTCTTAGCCTGTTGGCTTGATTTGATTTCAGACCCCCAATAAAAGAAGACTCCGAGGTCTGAAGTCCCTCCAAGTTCCATTTTATTAGAGATGTCATATTGGCACATCTGGGAAAACACGAATCTGAAAGTTTCCAAGTTTTCCCCACCCAAAAGAAAGTCCAAGTCCCTGCCCAGCACCCACAAGTCCATCACGTGGTCCAATCAGGTACCATCCAAAACTGGAAATGCCTCCCAGTCACCTCATTGCAGCTGCAGGGCAAGGTGGCCTTGACTCTCTGAGAAAAGAATGTTGTTTTGACTACATATCGCCCATACTCTATGCAATCCCCCCTCCCATTTTCCCATAGTAGAAAATGTGGCAGACATAATATAAAAGGTGGCTTCCAGGTCTGAAAAACAGACATAATTCATCCCCGAGTTCATCTGATCAGTTTTAAATTGAATGGTGGGAAATTTTTAAAAAAGAGAAAGGTAACTACAGTTCTTTCTGTTATTATTCACTTTGTTTCCTGATTCTAAATCAATAGTATCAACAGTAGAAAACTTCAAATTTCTAGGTTCTACCATATCGCAAGATCTAAAATGGACAGCTAATATCAAAAACGTCATCAAAAAAGCACAACAAAAAATGTTCTTTCTGCGCCAACTCAGAAAGCTCAAACTGCCCAAGGAGCTGCTGATCCAGTTCTACAGAGGAATGATGGAGTCTGTCATCTGCACCTCCATAACTCTCTGGTTTGGCTCTGCAACCCAACAAGACAGACACAGACTTCAGAGGATCATTAGAACTGCAGAAAAAATAATGGCTACCAACCTGCCTTCCATGGAGGACCTGTATGCTGCACGAGTCAAAAAGAGGGCTGTGAAAATATCTACAGACCCCTCACATCCTGGACATAAACTCTTTCAACTCCTACCCTCAAAATGATGCTATAGGGTACTGCACACCAGAACAACTAGACACAGGAACAGTTTTTTCCCAAACGCCATCACTCTGCTAAACAAATAATTCCCTCAACACTATCAAACTATTCACTAAGTCTGCACTACTATTAATCTTCTCATCTCCTCCCACTTATGACCATATGACTGTAACTTTGTTGCTTGTATCCTTACGATTTATATCGATATTGTTTCCTGATTGCTTATTTGTACCCTATGACTATCATTAAGTGTTGCACCTTATGATTCTTGGTGAATGTATCTTCTCTTTTTGACTCTTTTTTGTCACTTTCACTGACAGCGTATGCACCAAAGACAAATTCCTTGTGTGTCCAATCACACTTGGCCAATAAAAAATTTGATTTGATTCTATCTATTCTAAATCCGAAAAAAAATAATAATTTTGAGGCCATTGGCTTCTGACTAGGAAACATTTGAATACCTCAGCCATTGGTCAGTCTTATTTCAGTTCTGGTTTTTCCAGGAGAAATCTTTTAATGTTAAATAATCGTACTGATCAAATTGGAGTTTCTTCATTTTTCCCCCCATTCTTCATTTCTTCACCTTTCCTCCTTCCCAAATCATAAAATCTAGTTGGCTCTCTATTTCATCCATCTTTGGGGGGAGGAATCATTTTGGGCTTCTGCTGATCAATATTTTTTTTTATTTCAGTATCTGTCCTCTGGGTAGAGAATAGCACAACAACATTTGAACGTTTGCTGAGAGAATCCTACCTCACATGCTCTTGAATGCAACATTATCTCTAAAGAAAACAGAAGCAGTCTGAATTGAAAATCCTCTAGGAATTCCCACTGAGTGCATCTACTCAGAGAAAAGACCTTGAACAAAAATCCATTCTTCAGTGCTTATTTATTTTTATTTTTTTTGCAACAAGTCTGTTTCATCCCATTGCATCCATCCATTTATCTACATGTACAAATAACATTTTCACACTTGGTTATTTCCCTTGAAGCGCTGGTGTTGATTCTTGGCAACCCAACAGATAAATCTTCTTCGGGATGATCTATCTCCAACATGGTCCTCCAAGTCTTCTGATATTAACCAATTGCTGCTATTACAGAGGTGGTATTCAGCCGGTTTTGACCGGTTCTAGCGAACCGGTAGAGGAAATTTTGAGTAGTTCAGAAAACCGGCAAATACCACCTTTGGCTGGTCTCGCCTCCATCTAATGGCTGCCTTCTGAGTCCCAGCTGATCAAATCCCAGCTGATTCCTTCCCCACTCCAGGGGCTGACTCTGTAAAACTGCTCAGAGAGGGCTCTAAAGAATATGAAGTGATTTTATAAGACTTAATGCCATTGCTATTGTTATATAAGCTGTGGTGGCACAGTGGTTAAAATAGGGTATTGTAGGATGACTCTGCCCTTTTTTTTAAAAAAAAAAGCCTCTGCCAATCAGACAACTCAGCTCGGATCATCAGAGGCATTTAAAAGAAAAAAAAGCCTCTGATGATCGCGCAGCTCACCTACCAGTTTTTTGCTACCAGTTCTCCGAACCATCCGCCTCCATCGCTACCAGATCGGGTGATCCGGTCCGAACCGGGAGCATTTCACCCCTTGCAACAGGGTTTTAATGAACCCACTTGGAACTTTTAAAAGTATCAAAAGTCCTTTGAAGTGTCTTTCAATAAATCACCAAGAACGGATCCTAAAGAGTTTTACCCAATGCTACACCTCTCGAAAAATGGCATATTTAATCACATTTTTTTCTAGACTGTTTGGAATATCATCAAGTTAATATCAATTATCATCCCTCATAGCAGGTCACTATCAGAGTGGCTTGTTTTGCTTGTATGAAATCGAGAAAAATCAGTCAACGGTGTTTGGTGGTTAATTGCATTATTGGTTTACCGTTCACATCTCACCAGATTTATAGACAGGTATAATACATTCAATTAATTCAGCCCATCTCGCTACATTGTCAGATTTTCCATCACAAGGACTGAAAAACTAGTAACTTTCTAGCTTAGTGATCATGTGTGGGAAATGGCATTGGCAGGAAAATTAATCTAACAACCGGAGCATTAAAGGAAAATCCTATAATTAACGATTTTAGACATTTACTCCACTTCAAATGCACCAAACCTTCCCTAATCTATTTCTTTCATCTATAGAAATTGCTGTGACAGATGAAGAAACACCTACACAATTTAAGTGAGATGAGAATATCAGTGAATCAAAATACAGCATAGAAAAAAAAAAAAAACCCAGTTCTGATCACACACCAATAAAATAAAATTAAAAAATGTTCCAATATCTAAGGGGCTGCCACAAAGAAGAGGGGTTAGCTCAGTTGCTAAGATGCTGAACTTGTCAATCAGAAAGGTCGACGGTTCGAATCCCTCGTATAGGTCTGAAATGGTCTAGGGTCTCCTGCTTGAGTAGGGGGTTGGACTAGATGACCTCCAAGGTCCCTTCCAACTCTGTTACTGTTACTTTGAGTCAAGCTGTTCTCCAAAGCCCCTGAGGGCAGGACAAGAGTCAATGGATGGAAACTGATCAAGGAGAGAAGCAACGTAGAACTAAGGAGAAATTTCTTGACAGTGAGAACAATTAATCAGTGGAACAACTTGCCTCCAGAGGTTGTGGCTGCTCCAACACTGGAAGTTTTTAAGAAGAGGTTGGATAACCATTTGTCTGAAATTGTATAGGGTCTCCTACTTGAGCAGGGGGTTTGACTCAGGGGTGGGTTCTAAATTTTTTTACTACCGGTTCTGTGGGCGTGGCTTATTTTTTGGGCGTGGCTTGATGGTCACGTGACAATTCTTTAGGATTTAGCAGAGGTACTGGTCTACCAGGCTTTTAACTGCTTGCAGAGCTGTACCAGTCTACTCATTTGGTTTTGGAGGCATCGGTCTACTCATTTGTTTTTGGAGGCACCGGTCTACTCATTTGTTTTTGGAGGCACCGGTCTACTAATTTGTTTTTGGAGGCACCGGTCTACTCATTTGTTTTTGGAGGCACTGGTCTACCACCACACTGCCTTTTAACACTGATCAGCTGTAGGGCGGCCCTTTGAAGCCCCGCGGCAAGAGTTTAAACAGTTTTTTTCCTTCTAGCCGATCAGCTGGGACTCGGGAGGCAGCGATAGATTGGGGGTGGGGTCAAATAAAAGGTAAGAATAATGCGGGTGGGGGGCAGGAAGGCCCAGCTCCCGAATAAAGAGAACCGGTTCAGTGACGTCATATCGTCACCGCTACCGGATCGGCCGAACTGGGCCGAACCGGGAGGAACCACCATTGGTTTGACTAGAAGACCTCCAAGGTCCCCTCCAACTCTGTTCTTCTGTTAGGATTCTGAGAAGAAGATGATAACAGAAAACAATGGACCTAACTAATTCTAACTTATCTGTGAAATTTAAAGCCAAAAAGCATCTTATTATTATTATTATTTTAAATGAGAGCCATATACAATATTTCTTTTAGAAATGTAAACCTCTAGAAAGTGATGGTAGATGCTGCCCAAATGTCCATACTTGGGGAAATATTTAATTTAAATTTTTATGTATTTATACTTCATCTTTATTACTTTTAAAATAACTCACGGGAGCAAACCTATCCAACCACACCTTCTTCCTCCTATTTTCCCCACAATGACAACAACCCTGTCTCTTTCTCAGGAGAATGAGAAAAAGCCTGGCCCCAAGATCGCCCGGCTGGCTTTTATGCTTAAAATGGAACTAGAACTCACAGTCTCCTGGTGACTTGTCCAAGGTCATCCAGTTAGCATTTTGGGCTAAGGCGGGACTTGAACTCACATTCTTCTGCTTTCTAGCCTGATGCCTTAGCCGTTAGACAAAACTGTCTGAATGTGATTTTTTTTCCCCCTATAGCAGTAGACTCCACAGTGCTTCACAGCCCTCTCTAAGTGGTTTACAGTGTCAGCATATTGCCCTCAACAATCTGGGTCCTCATTTTACCGACCTCGGAAGGACGGGAGGCTGAGTCAAACTTGAGCCAGTCAGGATCGAACTGCTGGCTGTGGACAGAGTTAGCCTGAAATACTGCATTCTAACCACTGTGAAGGGAAGAAAGGAAGGAAGGAAGGAAGAGCAATAGCACTTATATACAGCTTTACAGTGCTTTACAGCCCTCTCTAAGTGGTTTACAGAGTCAGCCTATTGCCTCCAACAATCTGGGTCCTCATTATCAGAAGGATGGAAGGCTGAGTCAACCTTGTGCCTGGTGAGATTCGAACTGCCAAATTGCAGGCAGCCGGCAATCAGCAGAAGTAGCCTGCAGGACTATACTCTAACCACTGCGCCACCGCTGCTCTTTTTTTTCTTTTGTAAATCCAGATCAGGAAAATGTTCAATGATAAAGATGTTTGACATGAGAATAACTTAACCATTTGGGGAAGGAAGATGGTGTCAGGTTAGATTATCTGCTTAAAAATGCCTGACATGCATAAAATATGATTAATGAAGTTACTATGAGATTAGAGATAGTACAAAAAGGAAACTCACCGTTAAGCTTCTGCAATTATCTGCAATGGACCAGTTATTTATTTTCCCTCTCTCCCACACTCTCCCTCTCTGTCTGTCTGTCTGTCTGTCTCTCTATCTCTCTCTTTGTCTCTCTATCTCTCTCTGTCTCTTTCTCTCTGTCTCTCTCTCTCTCTGTGTGTGTGTCTCTCTGTCTCTCTCTCTCTTTCTCTCTCTGTCTCTTTCTCTGATATGAATTGCTTGGACACATCTGTTAAACAAATTATAAGCCTTGATGTAGGAAAAGCGGGTATTATCTGAATGAATGCTCTGCCGTCTTAAGCTAAGTTTGTAATCTTTAGATGTTACTTTTGCCTGTCGGATTCTGCAGTTGAATTGTGTTTTAACAAAAAGGGACATTTTTTTAAAAAAATCTCCATTAATGATTTAGAGATCCACGAGACATCAATCTCTGGGAAAGTTTTGAGCAGACTTCAAGGACTCTTATTACAGATGTCTTGCTTAAGCAAATGACTTGAATAAAGCCGAGATGGTGGTGGGGTTTGTTCTGGAGGATGTTTCATATCCACTTGTCTGGAATAAGAGGTACAGAATACAATTGCATGCAATTTCTTTAGATTGTCTACGTGCAAATTGAGGGTGTGGAAATCATCAGAAGGCAGTTTGGAGACTGTGGTCACAACAATGAAGATCGTGGCATCAAAGCTCTGTCTGTCTTTTATATGTAGCATACATAAAAACCAAGCAGAATTCAATCACAGAGTTATAATGATTGCCTTGATTTTTTCTTTTAACCATACCCTGCAGAAAACCTTGAGACGGCTTCATTTTAGCAATAGCAATAGCACTTAGACTTATATACCACTTTACAGCCCTCTCTAAGTGGTTTACAGAGCTCTTGCCCCCCCACCCCCGACAATCTGGCTCCTCATTTTACTGACCTCGGAAGGATGGAAGGCTGAGTCAACCTTGAGCCGGTCAGGTTCGAACTCCTGACTGTGGGCAGAATCAGCCTGCAATACTGCACTCTAACCAGGGGTGTTGTGGCCCGTACGTGGCCTGCGCGGCTGGTGGCTGATTCGGACAGCGAGGAGGCTGGTGTGATGCTGCACCAGCAGCCTGTGCAGCTGGCACTCGAGTCGGACAATGAGGAGGCTGGAGAAGCTGTGGTGCCAGAGGCGGGGATTCAGCCAGGGCCTTCAGAACCTCCAGAAGCTCCCTTAAGTGAAGAGGAGGAAGAGGAGGAGCCTCTTCTCGATGCACGGGCGCGCAGAGCTGCCAAAAGGCAGGAGTGGCTCCTCAGGAGGAGGTCTCCTCGAGAGGAAGGCTTGGGGCTAATTGGCCACTCCCTTCGCCTATTTAAGGAGGAATGCCGACTGAAGCAATTGGCAGGGAACAACTTCGTTCACTCTCCTTCATGCCTTGATCTTAGTTCTCTGCAAATTGCTTCTGGGCTTTCTGCCAACCATAGTAAAATTAAGATTATTTATTTTTTTAGATTCTTGTAGGCTGTTAAGAAAGTTAATTAACAGCCTTTGTTTGAAAAAAAAACCTGATTTAATTTAGTAAACTAAGGTTTGTACGGACTTTGTGTGTGCTGCGTTCTTTGGGGTCTGTAGCTGGGGCAGAACAGGGTGGGTTCTGCTTACCTTGACTACAGGTTTGCAATGGGACAGCGTGTGTGGCCATTGCGGCCAATTCCAACTTTAAGGAATTCTTCTGCTAAAACAATTATCATGCAAACAAAGCTCTCTTAATTTACAAGGGCCTTGTTTGGTTCTTCTCGGAGAGTTCCATGATCTTTTGTTTTCATGGAGTGCTCTTGAACGGATAAACACTGTGGCAGCTTGCACCCTCAATACTTAGGTTCATAAATCAGAAGGTTTGACTAGTTTCGCATTTTGCTAAACAGGATGCAGGCAGGAGCCGGCCTTCACCGTGTCAAACAACAGGGAAAGAATTCCGCAGACAATGAAACATCCACTTAGCAAAAATAAACAAAAGCAAAATATAACTATTTCCTTCCGTCTCCTTCAAAAGTTCAAACATTAATCATTAAAACATATATTCCTGGAAAGGAATTCTACCCTGGTCAAATTTATAATATTTAGGCTCTTGCCTAAACACTTAATAGCATTCTAACATTGTTCGTTTTTAGTTTTGGCCTCTGAGTCAAAATCGGATTCCTGGTGACTCTCCAAATAAATCCATATTAGGATTTTAAGCAGGGGTGAAATCTAAAATTTGTTACTACCAGTTCTATGGGTGTGGCTTGGTGGTGGTGGTGGGGGGCTGTAATGTGACTGGGTGGGCGTGGCCAACTTTTTTTTTTTCACTTTTAAAATCATTTTTTCTACAACCTTAAGAGGTTGCAGAAAAAATGCTTTTAGAAGCCTCCGACGATCAGGCAACTCAGCTGGGATCGTCAGAGGCTTTTAAAGGCTTTTTTTTTCCCTACAACCTCTCCGGCCGAGGTTGTAGGAAATAAAAAAAAATCACTTCTGATGACCACGCGGCTCAACTGGACATGTGGGGGGGGGGGGTTACAGGGATTTTTGCTACCGGTTCTCCGAACCACCCGCCGCCATCGCTACCGGATCAGGCGATCCAGTCCGAACCGGGAGCATTTAAGCTATTTAAATGCTATTTAAATAGCTATTTAAGCTATTTTTTCCTAAGTGGTTTGTCATGTCCCCTGTACATAAGATAACATCTGTATCTCTCTTTTGGGCAGCTTGATGGAAAGTGGACTGCATCTACCATAGTGTTTATTTAGTGATATGGTGGCCTAGAGGTGGAGCTTTCAATCAGGAGGCTGTGAGTTTGATCCTTGGTAGAGGCAGATATTTCTCTCTCGGGGCACAATGAGAATATATCTGCTGAAAAAAAACTCCGCATTGGCGACAGGAAAGGCATCTGGCCAGTAAAGACTCAGTCAGTTCCATTCAGTAGTCCAGACCCCACCCCACCCGGAATTATGGGGCTATTAAAAAAAAAATGATCGTCCGTTGTGTTTATTTGAATGGATATTCTTCAAATGCTAGCTAAAACTCATTGTAACTTTCAAACATTCCCTGGATGATCTGTGCCCTATTGAGTCATTGGGTTACAGATATGTCCTTACTTAAATGGAGAAACAGAATAATCTAGGGCAAAAAAGCAGTGGGAATTGTTCAATTGTTTTGTGGATAGCTAAGAGCAAAACAACCGAATTCATTAATTTCTGGCGTTGTACCATTTTATATGTCTTGGAGAAAATAGTCAATATTGCAGCCTGCTGTGTGGTTTTACTCCCCTCCCTCAATTTCTCTCAAAGCCTTCAATCAAAGCATCCCTGAGTTATAAATAATGTGAATTGATTATTGCAACTGAAAAGCATCAAAATAAGAAAGTGCCTTGTGACGGACTATCTTAGCATGGAAGCCATGATGGTGTGGTTATGTTTAAACTCTTGGAACATTACTGGATTTTTTTTTTTGACCTTGGCTGACTTTTCTTCATGCGATGTGGGGTTTTTAAATTTATCTTCACCATATCTATGGAGATTGTCAGTCATCCAGGTCATCCAGATGGACTTCCTTGGTTTTTCCTTAAAGACATCTCACTTCTCATCCAAGAAGCTTCTTCAGCTCTGACTGGAAGTGCGCAGATCTGGGATCCTCCGTATCTCCGGGGGGAGCTCGTTCCAGATGGCAGGTGCCCCCACAAAGAAGGCTCTCCCCCTGGGGGCCACCAGTCAACATTGTTTGACCGACGGCACCCTGAGAAGCCCCTCTCTATGGGAGCGTACTGGTCAGTGAGAGGCTATTGGTGGCAGAAGGCGGTCTTGTAGGTACCTCGCTCCTAAGCCATGGAGTGCTCTAAAGATGGTAACCAGAACCTTGAAGCGCGCCCGGAAGACCACCAGGAGCCAGTGCAGCTCACACAGGAGGGGGGTCACATGGGAGCACACACAGAATTGTGTGCCTGTGTGTGTGTCGTATGCATTCTGATCAGCCTCCATAAAATTATCTGGATCTGCTCAGGTTAGAATAAATACTATTTGTACAGTCAAGAGAGTGAGCGGTGCAGTGGCCTAGAGGTGGAGCTCTCGCCTTATAGTCAGTGAGTAGAGTAGAGTAGAGTAGAGTAGAGTAGAGTAGAGAGTGGTTTGCAGGATCTGCAAACATTTCAGAAATATGTTGTGAGTTCGATCCTAGGTAGAGGCTGATATTTATCTCTGGGCACAATGAGAATATATCTATTGAACAAAACTCCACATTGGTGACAGGAAAGGCATCCGGCGAGTAAACACTCTGCTAGCTCCATTAACTCCACCCTGCAAGGGATTATGGGGTTGTTAAAAGAAGATGATGTACAGTCAAGAGAGTAATAACTTGCATTGGAGGCATATTTGATGCAAATATCTTTGCTCTGTGTTAAAAACTCCCGACACTGACCTTAAGAAGGGAAGGTTAATGGAATTTGACTCCTATGGAAGATATATCAGATGTTAGAACGTTGCTTCTCTGTGTTCCATCCAAGAAGATAATTAGAGGTGATTCACACATAATGTTAACAAATAGAGGAACATATCAGGCCACCTCATGAGTCATGATGGTACTTAACGTTTTACTGGATGGATAGGCAAGAAATGTACATCACAACATATTTCTGAAATGTTTGCAGATCTTGCAAACCACACTCTACTCTACTCTACTCTACTCTACTCTACTCTACTCTACTCTACTCTTCTATCTACTCTACTCTACTCTACTCTTATTCTATTCTATTCTACTCTACTCTACTCTACTCTACTCTACTCTACTATCTACTCTACTCTACTCTTCTATCTACTCTACTCTACTCTTATTCTATTCTATTCTATTCTATTCTATTCTATTCTATTCTATTCTATTCTATTCTATTCTATTCCATTCCATTCCATTCCATTCCATTCCATTCCATTCCATTCCATTCCATTCCATTCCATATTTTCTATTCTATTCTATTCTATTCTATTCTATTCTATTCTATTCTATTCTATTCTATTCTATTCTATTCTATTCCATTCCATTCCATTCCATTCCATTCCATTCCATTCCATATTTTCTATTCTATTCTATTCCATTCCATTCTATTCTATTCCATTCCATTCCATTCCATTCCATTCCATTCCATTCCATTCCATATTTTCTATTCTATTCTATTCTATTCTATTCTATTCTATTCTATTCTATTCTATTCTATTCTATTCTATTCTATTCTTCTGTTCTATATTCTATAACAATATATATATATATATATATATTTATATATATATATATATATATATATATATATATATATATATAATTTTAATTTTTATATTCTATTTTGTTATTCTATAACAAAATCAGAAACGGGGAGGTGATAAGCCGCTTGGGAAAGCAAAGGGAAATAATCAAAGCCATTAAAAAAGCGAAAGTTAGAAGAGAGAGAGAGAGAGAGATACAGTGAGTGAGTGAGAGAGAGAGAGAAAGAGAGAGAGAGACAGAGCAATAGAGAGACAGGCAGACACAGAGAGACAGAGAGACAGAGACAGAGAGAGAGAGACAGAGACAGAGATAGACAGAGAGACTGACAGACACACAAAAAGAGAGACAGAGAGACAGAGAGACAGAGAGAGATAGAGAGAGAGACAGAGATAGAGAGACAGAGACAGAGATAGAGATAGAGAGACAGACAGACAGAGACACACACACACACACACACACACACACACACACACACACAGAGAGAGAGAGAGAGAGAGAGAGAGAGAGATTAGATGGAGAGATTTAAATCTCCAGGCACAAAGCATACTTCAGTGATCAAAATTCAAGGCACAGATGACACAGCACACAAATGTTATACTGCAGCTAATTACCACTCTTTAATTAAACCCGGGGGGAATGTCTTAGTGAACAAAATAAATGGATTCCCAGGGTTTTCTCTTGCTTAGAAGCTGAACTCAGTGACAGCCTCATGGAAGATACTTGCCAAGGAGTGGTCTTTGCCTCAACTGGGGCTGCTTAAGCATGCTGTAATTAAAGAATCAGCCCAGGCAGAGATTTCAGAATTCAAGGCATTCATTATTTATAACTTTTCTGGAGCAGGGATGGGAAAAACTTGGGGGAAAAAAATTGCTTTCAATTAACTTCCAAGGCTCCTGGGGGCCCAAGGCTCATGAAAAGTGAACAAGGAAAAAAGATCAAGAGAGGAACGCCATCTGAGAAATTTGTTCCCTTCTTGTACAGACAGATCAAAAGAACTGTCGGTAGGACAAAGGAGCTATGGTCTCATTCTGTCACTGGGACAACGGAAAAAAATGGAATTCCAGCAAGCGAATATACAGTATGGCGGGTCCCAGTGGTAGGATGCTGCCGGCTTAACAACCGGTTCGGCTGAAGTGGGTTTCAGCAGGTTCTGACCAGTTCTGGAGAACCTGTAGCAGAAATTTTGAGTAGTTTGGAGAACCGGTAATAAAAATTCTGACTGGCTTCGCCCCATCTATTCTCTGTTTCCCGAGTCCCAGCTGATCGGGAGGAAATGGGGATTTTGCATTATCCTTCCCCTGCCATGCCCACCAAGCCACACCCACCAAGCCTTGCCACGCCCACCAAGACACGCCCACAGAACCGGTAGTAAAAAAATTTGAAACCCACCACTGTGGTTCGGTGATCGCGCATGTGTGCAGTTTTACAAATACTAACCTTCTGTGTTACCATTTGGGAGTAACACAGCTGAGGCACGACAATCCATTCTGCCGCGACAATCAGCTGACAAGATAAAGGTAAGTAAAGCACAGGGACGGGCCGACCTGACCATCGGAGCTATCGGTTCACCCGAACCGGTCTGAACTGGTAAAATCCCAACCCTGGTGAGTCCCAAACACGACCTTACTGTGGTTTGTGAGATGTAAACAGGTGTCTTCTGAAGTTCCTTAGCTATTCCAGAGCCCCATGCGTTAAGCTTCCAAAAACAAGATCCTGTCAGACCTGAAGAAGCTTCTTGGGTGAGAAGCAAAATGTCTTCAAAGAAAAACCAGAAAGTCCAGTTGCCTCTCGAAAAAAGCACCTTTGAGACATCATAATCGGTGTAGTTTTAATCTTTTAATTATTATTAGTTATTTATTTTATAACTTCTAAGCTGCCCAGATTCACCTTATAGAGGAAATAGGAGGCACAATAAATAAATAAATAAATAAATAAATAAATAAATAAATAAATAAATAAATAAATAATGTGTGCATCCTAAGATGTTCCCAAGTACTCCGGTTAATATCAAGGTTGGAAAAAAAAAAGATTCTTTCTTCCTGTCATTTTTGCAGATCTGTCTTTTGCAGATAAACCTCCAAGTGGCCTCAATGACTGGATGCAAATAACCAGCTTTGTCTGCAAGGAATATAAATCCTTCCATTCCCTACTATGTTGTCAGAGCTGAAGAAGCTTCTTGGATGAGAAGTGAAACGTCTTCAAAAGAAAACAACAACAACAAGAAAGTCCAGTGGCCTCCTGAAAAAGCACCTTTGGGACAACCATGACCTGGATGAGTGAGAATCTCTACAGACTTTTAGCTATACAATTTGAGATGAAAACCCTTGGAATGGTGTGGGAGTAGGAATGGATTTCCAGAGGGAAAAATTGCAGACTACAGGAACTATTTGCACCACTCAGGTGGCCTTGAGGACATAGATAAATCTCCAAGTGGCCTCAAGGACCCTCTAAAAGGATGCAAATGACCAGCTGTCTGCAAGGAATATCAATCCTCCCATTCCCCACCATCCACTCAGAGTGTTCCGTCCCCATCTCACACACGCACCCCCACAGACAGTCAATAGTGAAATAAACCAGCCAACAAAGGTTTCTCTAAGAGCAGAATTGGCAGCAACCCAGTGGCTGGCTGCCAAGAGTCTTTTACTTACGAAGGGAGTGTTTTTCAAAGCCAACACACAACAGATAAGAGAATATTCAAAAAGTCCAGCAATGCAGAGAGGTTTGTTCAATATTAGTTTTTGCTCGTCACAGAGCTTGAACAGCGACCACACCCCCTTTTATACCCTGTGGGGTGTGGTCCAGTGACTCAGCCTAATCCCTGGCACGCCTCTTCCTTTGCTGCGCGCGCTTATCTCTGCGATGCTGTCGAGGATCCAGCCAAGACTCATCATCATCATCATTACTGTCCAACTACGGCTGCGTGGAAGTGCCTGGCTCCTGGCCTATCTCTTGGCCTTCGGAGGACACCGGAGGCATTGCCAGAGAGGAGGGTCCTGGAAAGGGAGGCCTTGCCAACTCCTCTCCTTCACTCTTGGAGTCCTCTCCTGCTGATAACACAGGCTCGGTGATCGGAGCCACAACACAGAGCTGAAGAAGCTTCTTGGATGAGAAGCGAAACATCTTCAAAAGAAAAAATAAGAAAGTCCAGTTGCCTCTTGAAAAAGCATCTTTGGGATTTCCAAAGATGATGGATATTCTATTTTCTGCAGAAAAGAGAGAAAGATCATCATAAAGTCATAACTAGGCAAAGAAAACTTCATGCTCAGATTTTCTTCTATCCTGGGAAAAGAGTAGATGGAAAGGATGAAAACTAATCAAGGAGAGGTCTATGGAGATTCTCCTTCATCCAGGTCAGCGTTGTCCCAAAGGAGCTTTTTTTCAAGAGGCAACTGGAATTTCTTTGTTTTTCCTTTGAAGACATTTTGCTTCTCATCCAAGAAGCTTCTTCAGCTCTGACTGGATGGTGGGGAATGGAAGGATTTATACTCCTTGCAGACAGCTGGTCATTTTCATCCTTTTAGAGAGTCGTTGAAGCCGCTTGGAGGTTTATGACCTTAATGAGACCTCAATGACTCTCTAAAAGGATGCAAATGACCAGCTGTCCGTAAGGAGTATAAATCCTTCCATTCCCCACCATCCAGTCAGAGCTGCTTCTTGGATGAGAAGCAAAACATTCTTCAGAGGAAAACCAGAAAGTCCAGTTGCCTCTTGAAAAAAAGCACATTTAAGATAATCCAGGAGAGAAGCATGGAAGAAGGATGGAAACTAATCAAGGAGAGAAGCAAGCTGGAAATAAGGAGAAACTTCTCAACAATGAGGACAATTAACCAGTGGAACAGCTTGCCACCAGAAGTTGTGGGTGCTCCATCACTGGAGGTTTTTAAGAAGTGACTAGACAGTCACTTCTCTGGGATGGTAGAAGGTCTACTGTTTGAGCAGGGGGTTGGACTAGAAGACCTCCAAGGTCCCTTCCAGATCTATTCTGATTGATTAATTGAAGAGTTCCTGCATATACTCCAAGTAATTATCAGAAATGCCTTGATTGTCTTGCAAGAATATCTGGTAAATTTGCAGCTTTAGTTCATCCAGTCTAACATTTTTTTATCCCTTTTCTTTTTTTCAAAGGTCCATTCACCAAAAACATTATGTTTTTTTAAAAATATATTTAGCACACTCTTTGCTGACACAAACCTCTTCTTCTTCTTCTTTTCACAATTTTTTTTTTATGTCCCAGTTTAAACGCTCAGCAGAAGTGAGCTTTTTCTAAGCTGTGCGAGCTCATGTCGCGGATATTGGTTTTTTAAAAAAATAACAATAATCCCAGTTTATGTAGCCAGCGTTGCCCTAGAAATCAGCCCCATTACGTACACACAAACATTGAAACTCCCAAAATAACTCCTTCAAAGGCAGGGAAAGATCGAGAAGGAAGGCATGGCAAGGTTACAAAGAAAGAAAAAGTTAGAGGAAGCGAAAGGAGAAACCTTCTAAAGCAAACAATAGACTGGAGTAGAAAAGGAAGAGAAACCGACTCATGAAAAAACGTTTGAGAAACTAAGATTTTGATACATCAGAACTGAGCAGCGTTCCGACTCTTGTATAAAATAGTAACCCAGTTGTTAAGTGAATTTGGCTTCTGCATTGACTTTGCTTGTCAGAAATTTGCCAAAAGGGATCACGTCAGCAGTGGGATTCAGCCGGTTCAGGCCAGTTTGAGCGAATCGGTTGTTAAATTTCTGGCTGGCCCCGCCCCACCCCTTCCCACCCCACCCCTTCCAGGAGTCCCCCCGCCGTGCCCCATTTTGCCTCCCAGGTAAGTGCAGAGAGGCCTACTAGGCCCAAAATGAGGTGCGGGGGGAAGTGGCACGTGCCCCCTCCTCCCCGTGGCCAGTTTTGCTCCCAGGAGGCTGCAGGGAGGCCTACTAGGCCCAAAACAGGTCACGAGGGGAAAGCACCGCTCCCCCGTGGCCCGTTTTTGTTCCCAGGGGGGTGCAGGAGGCCCAGTGCTGCCTGTCCCACCCCCTGGCCACACCCACCATGGCCACGCCCACCCACCCAGTCATTAGGGCAGAGAACCAATTGTTAAATTATTTGAATCCCATCACGTGACCGTGGGATATCGCAAGCATCATAAGGTTATAATGCCAAGACAAGTTAGAAGGTGATGAAATTAGACTGAATGACTCGAATAGGCAAAAAACACCTTCAATTTTGTAGTAATGCTCCTCCCTCTCTCTCTTGACATTAATCACTATTGTTTCTCTCATGTCACATTATTTTATTCCCCCCCCCCCAAGTATTAAACAGCCTCTAGCTGTGAATGACACATGTCAGTCCTAGGAAGAGCGTGCGATAGGCTTTGTACCAATGGGACCACGGTATGGATGGGGGCTCTTCGTCTCGTGCCACTGAAGGAATTTATGATCTGCAGGTGCTAGCTGCTTGTAAATCTACTCACCTGTGCCACTTGGCTTTTGTCATCGGTTGCGGCTGGTTGTAGGAGTGCATTCTACTAAATAGATGGACGCAGCTTGCAGTTAAAGTTGGGGACGTAGGTTGAATGGAGATCCTTTTATCTCTTGGCTTTCGGATTGCAATAAAAGCCACCCCATCAAGGCATGGATATTAAATCCTCATAGAGAGGAGAATGAGACAAACAGATTTAATTTGGGTTCCCACAAGGCCTATCTGGACAAACAAAGGTTGCTTTGTAGGCTTCAGCAGCTAACTCACCCTGGAGTTCCACCTCCGAGCTTAAGGTTACCGTGCATGAAAATTGCAGAAGGTGGCTACAATACAATTGCTTTCATTGAAAGCCGCTGTAGCGCATTCCTTATCCGTGGAACGAAATATTATTTTCTTAGCGCTCATACCGAAACTGAGCTAATCTAAAAAACTGGCTCAAGGGGACAACACTCTTAATGCCACAGATTTGATTGCAATTTTCCCTGACTTCACTAGGACAGCGATTTTGGCCCAAAGGATAAATTACCATATATATATATATATATATATTTTAAAAAAAGAAGAGCACATGATTACTGTGTGGAGAAATTATATATTCAAGAAATGCCGACCGCATTAGCAATTGAAATCTGGGCCGTAAAATTAAGAAGCCATGCAGAGAAAGAAAAGAGCATGGAGTGTGTAGTTACGGACACATTCACAAACCCACCGGTCGTACCGATGCGGCAAATGATAAACCGTGAACTCTTCTTTCAAAAAACTCTAGAGTGGCGGTTGATGATTTCAAAGGTTAAGTAGAAAACAGAGAGTCCTTGAGTCAATGACCAGAATTTCCGTTGCTAAGCAATCTGATTATTAAGTGGGTTGTTGCAAGCTACACATCTGTCGCTAAGTACTCAAATTTTAATCACATGACTGTGGGAATGCTGCAGTGGTTGGTTGCTCCCGGTTTGCACCGGTTCGCACGAACCGATAGTAAAAAATTGTAGTAGTTCCGAGAACCGGTAATAACATTGGCAGGCCACGCCCCTGAACTGGTCCCCGGCCTGGTCACCATTCACTTACCCCTCCCACCTCATCAGAGGCTCTTTTTTTTTACTTTTAAAAGCATTTTTTCAAATGCTTTTAAAGTCAAATTCAAAATTGAATTTCACCACTGCTCCCAACCCAGCTCCAAGCTCAGCATCTGAAACTCAGGGACCAAACAATTGATACTCAGCAATCTTTCACATTTTTTCCAGCAATAAAAAGATGCAAAATAGATGTGGTTTCATGCACTTATTTTTCACCTATATTTTTTTTTAAATGACACCTCCAGTGTTTCCACAACTGTCAATGTCATATCCCCGCGATTTGCAGTTGTTCCCTGCCCAGCTGAAGTAAAATAATTCCAATAGATTGACCCAATGAAACAATTTAATTGGTGGAATGACTTGCCACCCTTGTGAGTGATCCTGCACTGGTGTTTTTATAAGGAGAGACTGGACAGCCACTTGTCTAAAATGATTCTGTTCTATTCTATTCTATTCTATTCTATTCTATTCTATTCTATTCTATTCTATTCTATTCTATTCTATTCTATTCTATTCTATTCTTACTCCTACTCCTACTCTACTCTACTCTACTCCATTCCATTCCATTCCACTCCACTCCACTCCACTCCACTCCTACTCTACTCTACTCTACTCTACTCTACTCTACTCTACTCTATTCTATTCTATTCTTACTCCTACTCCTACTCCTACTCCTACTCTACTCCACTCTACTCCACTCCTACTCCTACTCCTACTCCTAGTCTACTCTATTCTATTCTATTCTATTCTATCTCCTACTCCTACCTCTACTCTACTCTACTCTACTCTACTCTACTCCATTCCACTCCACTCCACTCCTACTCCTACTCCTACTCTATTCTATTCCATTCCATTCCATTCCATTCCATTCCATTCCATTCTATTCTTACTCCTACTCCTACTCCTACTCCTACTCCTACTCCTACTCCTACTCCTATTCTATTCTATTCTATTCTATTCTATTCTATTCTATTCTATTCTATTCTTATTCTTACTCCCACTCCCACTCCCGCTCTACTCTACTCTACTCTACTCTACTCTACTCCATTCCACTCCACTCCACTCCACTCCACTCCACTCCACTCCACTCCACTCCTACTCTACTCTACTCTACTCTACTCTACTCTACTCTACTCTACTCTATTCTATTCTATTCTATTCTTACTCCTACTCCTACTCCTACTCCTACTACTTTCTGTTCTGTTCTGTTCCATTCCATTCCATTCCTATTCCTATTCCTATTCCTATTCCTATTCCTATTCCTATTCCTATTCCTATTCCTATTCCTATTTCCATTCTATTTCTATTACTTCTATTTCTATAAATAAAGGAAAACAATACTGCTCTTCCAAAAATCATTGTGTTTTCACCCCACTCTTAAAAACACATTTATAGTTTTACATTAAGAAAAGGACCCAGAAGATGTGAAAAATCTTTGTTTTTTGTTCCGTGTTCTCTGTAATCAACACATCCTATAGATACCCCGTGTAATACCTTGCAAACCTTTGGCCATCATTTCTTTCTGCATCATTTCAGTCAAGGCCCTGAGTCCTCAGGGAGAAGGGCGGTATACAAATTCAAAAATAAAATAAATAAAATAAAAATAAAGGTATGCATTTTTCATCAATGGCCTGATTACTAGACCCAAAACTGCAACACTGATTCGTGAACAAAACAAAATTAAAAAAAAAAAATCAGTCTCCCCAATTCACTCCCTTGCTACTCAGCCTACTCAGCCTGGTTTCACATAATTTTACCACCGGTTCTCCGCACACCAAAAATGTGAACGCAAGAGTGCCTTCTGGACACGCACATGGTCTTCCATGCATGCACTTTGCTCTCACATGCAGCTTGCACGCATGCAGGTGGCTTAGAAAATGTAACTAAATAGGATGGCATAGCACTGGGGCAGTGGGTGGGGCGGGGCCACCCACCCACAGGTCACCCCTCCCGGTTCACCCGAATCGGTCCGAACCGGCTGAATACCACCACTGGGGTTTCCTCAACCTTGACAACTTTCAGATCTGTGGACCTCAACTCCCAGAATTCCCCAGCCTTGCTTCCTTAGAGTCCCTCAACCCCTGAGTTCCCACCCTTTTCTTATTCAGAAAGAAGATTGAAAACTATATGTATTTTTTTTTTCACACAGCGTTCGCAACGGAGGCTCTTCCAACAGTGGATAGCAGAAGTCGTGTTTTACATTTCGACTGCTTTATTATTCTGAACACCTTTGTCATTCTAAACAATCTACAATCTAATGGCAGATGGCATATATTTTTTATAAGTAACTTTATCTAGCTAATTAATGCCATTGCAATCAATGTATACTTCTGCAAATTTTAGATGTTCTGTTTCTTGTCTGTCCTCATTTTCTCCCATCCATGCCCTTTTTTTAAAAAAAAAACTGCAATGGCTTATGGCTAAAGCCAACTGAATTTGCAACAAATTACTGCAAAATGAGGAGGTTGCATAATGTCTCTATGATCTGTCACGGAGAAATCCTGACAAAGGACTTCATTTGCAACTTTTATTGTGCTGGAAGTGAATATCATTAGCGGCAAATATTTTTGTGCCTGACTTTCAATCAACCAAAGGCTGAAATAAGGTTTGCATCTATTGTTAAAGGCCAAGGAAACAGCAATTAATTCATGCCTGCTGAGACACTGATGGAAAAGGAAGGCCGGGCTAAAATATTTATACGAATTACACTCCATCAAGAGGAGCCTGTAGTTATTAACTTCTGACATCGTTTTGAATTTCAGCGGAATGTGTAGCACTGGCGAAGTTCCTCTGGGGCAGAATTATGAAGCACTTTTGAATTAATAGAGGAATACATTGATCAGACTGACTTTGATCAAGCAAACTTTGTGATTACCGTAGTATCCAAGTATCTATTTCATGATTCATTGAATCATGTATTGAATCTACAATATCTTCTGATCCCTGGCACATTTGAGCTATTGTACTTTTCGGAGTATAAGACACATTTTCCACCCCCCCCCCCACAAAAGTGGGTGAAAATTGTGGTGCATCTTATATACCGAATGTTGCTGAAGCCCTGCCCACCCACTGCCCCCCCTTCAGCCATTTTCTGCCTCTGCATGTCGTTTTCTCGGCCTTTGCACACCCTGTTTTAGACCCATTGTTCTGCCCCAGCTATGGACCCCAAAGAATGCAGCACACACAAAATCTATACAAAGCTGATTTTATTCAAATAACTCAGTCTTTTTCAACCAAAGGCTGTTAATAAACTTCCTTAACAGCCTACAAGCATTCTAAGATAAGGTAATCACAGTCTTACTAGGATTGGCAGAAAGCCCAGAAGCAATTTTGCAGAGAATCCAGACGTGAAGGAAAGTGAACTAAAGTTGTTTCCTACAGCTTGCTGCAATCAGCGTTCCTCCTTAAATAGGCTAAGGGAGTGGTCAATTAGCCCCAAGCCTTCCTCTCGAGGAGACCTCTTCCTGAGGAGCCACTCCTGCCTTTTGCGAGCCCGTGCATCGAGAAGAGGCTCCTCTTCTTCGTCCTCTTCACTTAAAGGAGCTTCTGGAGGTTCTGAAGGCCCTGGCTGAATCCCCGCCTCTGGCACCACATCTTCTCCAGCCTCCTCACTGTCTGACTCGAGTGCCAGCTGCACAGGCTGCTGGCACAGCACCACACCAGCCTCCTCGCTATCTGAATCAGCTACTAGCTGTACAGGCCACTGACAGGCCACAACACCCGTTCCAGGCTGTGGGGATCATCACAGTACATCGCCACCAATCACCATCTTTGCACGTCACATTTTTGGCCTCTGCAAATCCTGTTTTTGGCCTCCGTGTGTTGCATTTTCAGCCAGTTCCAGGAGGCGGCACCCTGGAAGCGGCAATCGGTAGTGATGTGCTGTGGCGATCCCCACAGTCTGGAATGGGTTTAAAATGGAGCGTGCGAAGGCCAAAAACTTGACACGCAGAAGCCAAAAATGCGACACGCAGAGGCGGCGATGGGCTGTGGTGATCCCTGCAGCCTGGACCAGCTGATTGGTGGTATTCCGGGAGGCCGATCCAACCGCCAATCAACTGCTGAAGCTGACCAGGCTGTTTGCTGTTTGCTGCAAGGATGCTAGTCAGATGAATACCGATGGATGCTGGTAGGCAGAGGCAGAATTTTTTTTTCTTGTTTTCCTCCCCAAAAACTAATGTGCGTCTAATACTCTGAAAAATACGGTAATTTAACCAATACATCTCTTTCTTTAAAACTCATATGCTGATTATATGTCAGTCTCATCTAATTTATTGAGTTTTTGTATAATTAAAAAATGGGGGTGGGGGGGCAAAGGAATCCCATGTGTTAAGATGCACGTTACCAGTGATAAGTAAATAAAAATTTCTGAAGGGTGGATCAATACAATCAGGTTGTTGATTGCCTGCCGCTACTTAAACCTCTAAATAGAAACAATCCTTGGATCCATTTTTGAGAAAGGTATGGTTTACTAAAGACTAAGTGTGTTGCAGGAGTGCAAAGCCAGAACTGAGAATTGCGTGCCCAAATCCCTACTTTCCCCTCCTTTAACTGTCTCTCATTGCCCACCCCAGTATTCACCAATCAGGTTCAGGCAAAATGTTTTCATAACAGTCAGTCCAAGCATAGTTTGGTATGTGGCTCCCTCCTCTGTGATGACCCGGGGCGTGGCATGGAAGTAACATAGATAGAGAACAAGTCTAACTTCCCTTTATTGCTCCAACTTTGCCCCCAAACATCTCCACATTAACTACAAGTCCTGGAGCCAAGCTCTCACATGCACCTTCACAGCCTCTGGCTGCGTGTATCCAGTAAGCAAGGTGAGCAAAGCAGTAACCAAGGGCAGAAGTCCAGTAAGTAAGGTTAACAAAGCAGTCCAGCGAGGTAGGTAAACTGGGCAAGGCACACAAGAAAGATCACAGTCTTCTCCAGATGTCGGCAAGGCTGCACACGAGGCTGCACAGATTCAACACTTGTTCCTGTCAAGTATTTGCAAGCCATTGGCTCATGTGTCACATAGACACCAGTGGGGGCAGAGAGTGCCTCCACCTCTATGTGAAAAGGAGGAGCTTACCCTGAGTATAAAACCGAGACCGTCTTCTGCCACCAATAGCCTCCCACCGACCAGTCCGCTCCCACAGAGAGGGTCTCCTCAGGGTGCCATCGGCCAAGTTATGTCAGCTGGCGACACCCATGGGGAGGGCCTTCTCTGTGGGAGCCCCAGCCCTGTGGAATGAACTGCCCCCGGAAATATGTAAGATCTCCAACCTCCGGGTGTTTTGCTGCGCACTCAAGACCCTGTTGTTCCGCCAGGCCGGGCTATCAACATAATGATTTTAAATTGGGGTATTTTAAATTTCTGGAGTTTTAAATTGAGCCAAATCTATTTAATTATTTTAAATTTTTTAATCATTGTTTTGTCTTGTGTTTTTAAATAGGCTGTACACCGCCCTGAGTCCTTCGGGAGGAGGGCGGTATAGAAATAAAATTATTATTATTATTATTATTATTATTATTATTATTATTATTATTATTATTATTATTATTATTATTAAAACCCCCTCCAACCTTTCCACCTTGCTCTCTCTCTCTCTCTCTTTTCGCGTTTGTTCCCCATGAGACTTGATCTCTGATCAGGGTAGTCACACACACTGTGGGCCCCCTATCCCATAATGAATACTAAGACAGCCTTTGTACATAGTTAATATGCTTTATTATATGAATAAATACATTTAAGACATTTATTCATGCATCCGCCTTTGGATTCTTCTATGCTCCTGGGTGTTTCTACGATCCCAATTCCACAGTCCCTGACAAATGCCCCTCCCCACAGCGTCTCCTTATGTCTCAGAACCCATGTGTGCGTTGTAAAGAAGGGTATGGCACTCTCCTCCTGAGTAGCTGGCTCAGTCTGCGCTGTTCTCTCTTTCTCTCTTCTCTCCTTGCTCAAGGATCAGGAGGGAGTGGTCCTTGCTCCTCGCCTGAGCTCTGTCTCGCCTGCTCACTGCTTAGCCTCTCTTGGTCCTCCTGCCCCTGTTCCTCCCTGCTTACAAGCCCTTCTAATCCTGAAAAGCCTTGACCTGACTGGCTCTGCCCTTACCTCTTTTCCTCTGAAGCCAACAAAGCCGCACCCTCATTCTCTGACATCTCCAGTTCTGGCTCAGATTCAGGCACCGATGGGGGGCATGTCATCCTCCTTCCAGCTGGGCGACCTTGAGGTAGCGTCTTGAGGAGATGCAGCCATTTACTTTCATTTCCCCAAGAATTCCCCCTTCATTCCGCCTCCTCACAGTACATGGTAATCTGTCATTGCGGCACAGCACAAACAAACATAAAGTGGCAGCTGACAAGTTGCAGGTGGCAGGTCTGGTTTGTTGACTCTGTGATCTCAGATATTAAGCGAATATTGAATTTACGGGTAAGTTGCTCCTGTTGTGACCGAGGCCCAAGTAGTGATTACCAAACACAATTCAGTCCTGAACAAACTTATTTTATTAAAACAGCTAAGAATTAGTTCATTCTCAGCTTTAGTCCAAAACAAAAGTTTTCATCCTTATCACCAACCTTTTTTTTTTTTTAATTTGATTTATATGCCGCCCTTCTCCGGAGATTCAGGGCGGCTTACAGTGCGTTAAGCAATAGCCTTCATACTTTTGTATATTTTATACAAAGTCAGCTTATTGCCCCCACAAACTGGGTCCTCAATTTACCTACCTTAGAAAGGATGGAAGGCTGAGTCAACCTTGAGCCTGGCGAGATTCGAACTTACTTTAATTGCAGACAGCTGGTGTTAAATTACAGTGCTTAGTCTGCAGAGCTATCCAGGCTCCTTTGATGTCTTTGGCAACCTGCAAAAGGCTTTTCTTGGCAAAACCCCCACAAAGTTCAAGAGATGCTGACAAGAAGCACTGGAATCAACGTAGCTTTTCTACACAGAACCCAACGGCTCACTGCTGCTCCTTTAAGCTTTATGGGAGTGGCCAATCATGTTCTGGCCTTACTCCTGAGTCGTCCTTTTTGCTTCAGCTGCTCTTGCCTTTTGAAAGCTCTGCACATGCGTGCACTAGGAACAGGCTCCTCCTGTTCCTCTGCCTCTCTGCTATCCACCTCTGGAGGCTCCGGAGTCCGTGCATCACTCCCAGATGGCCCCATCTCTGCCTCCAATGCAGAACCCTTGTCCGGGCCTTCCCCTGACTCCAGGACTGGCCCATTGTTCCCCCCAGCCTCCTCACTGTCCGACTCCGCTGCCTGCTCCGCAGGCTGCTGACGGACCACAACAGCTCCATCTTAATAGTATTAGAATTTGGAAGGCATATACTTAGAATGACAACTAAATCTTATATAGTAAAGTACCAAAAGCAAGATTTTCATGCTGGGATTTTAAGTTATTCGAAGCTTTGTGATCATTAAGGCTTTTATCTGCTTGTTTCATTGTCGTGGGATACAATTGATTTTCCACAACACTAACACTCTATCGGGTTAATAAAAGCTTTATTATTATTTTTTTTAAAAAAACAAAACTAGAATTGCAAGTACCGGTATTTACAAGAGCGATAATAGGTTCATAATGTGTGTTCCCTCAGCAAAAACATACATTTTCACTGGGTTATGTGG
Source organism: Arizona elegans (assembly GCA_022577455.1). Lineage (NCBI taxonomy): Eukaryota > Metazoa > Chordata > Lepidosauria > Squamata > Colubridae > Arizona > Arizona elegans. The sequence continues at coordinate 5,059,630 of JAKOOJ010000041.1, read as the reverse complement.
CTTAATATTATGAAGGTTTTACAAGAAACAAGCAGATATTCTAAATTTGCTATTTGACTGAGCAAAGGAAAAGGATTTGGTTGGGTACAAAATATACGCTTCTGAGAAGGGTCCTTAGCCAGAAAATTTGAAATTTGCCTCTTTTCCAAATTTATGTCCTATGACTAAAAGATACAGTCATCACTGGCATGGCAGAATTTATTCCAGCAACTTTTCTGGCATTAAAAAAATAAATAAAATCAGAGAATACATATCAAGTGTGGGAAATCAGGAGTCCAGGCAGTTTAAATGATCTACGACATCCATCAAAGGCAGCTAAGAAAGGAGATGGGCGCATGTACTCACACGCACCACAGAGATAGAAACACACTTGCACATACAGACCAGGGGTGAAATCCAGCAGGTTCTAACAGGTTCTGGAGAACCGGTAGTGGAAATTTTGAGTAGTTTGGAGAACCGGCAAATACCACCTCTGGCTGGTCCCAGAGTGGGGTGGGAATGGAGATTTTGCAATATC
>JAKOOJ010000041.1:5014113-5054113 GCA_022577455.1 Arizona elegans | reverse complement strand
GTTCCCTTCCCTTCCCTTCCCTTCCCTTCCATTACATTACATTCCATTCCATTCCCTTCCATTCCTCTATTCTGTTCCATTCCGTTCCGTTCCATTCCATTCCATTCCGTTCCATTCCATTCCATTCCTCTGTTCTGTTCTGTTCCATTCCCTTCCCTTCCCTTCCCTTCCCTTCCCTTCCCTTCCCTTCCCTTCCCTTCCCTTCCCTTCCATTCCATTCCATTCCATTCCATTCCATTCCTCTATTCTGTTCCATTCCATTCCGTTGCATTCCTTTGCGTTCCATTCCATTCCATTCCATTCCATTCCACTCCCTTCCCTTCCCTTCCCTTCCCTTCCCTTCCCTTCCCTTCCCTTCCCTTCCCTTCCCTTCCCTTCCCTTCCATTACATTCCATTCCATTCCCTTCCATTCCTCTATTCTGTTCCATTCCGTTCCGTTCCATTCCATTCCATTCCGTTCCATTCCATTCCATTCCTCTGTTCTGTTCTGTTCCGTTCCCTTCCCTTCCCTTCCCTTCCCTTCCCTTCCCTTCCCTTCCCTTCCCTTCCATTCCATTCCATTCCATTCCATTCCATTCCATTCCATTCCATTCCTCTATTCTGTTCCATTCCATTCCGTTGCAATCCTTTGCGTTCCATTCCATTCCATTCCATTCCATTCCATTCCATTCCACTCCCTTCCCTTCCCTTCCCTTCCCTTCCCTTCCCTTCCCTTCCCGTCCAGTCCCGTCCAGTCCAGTCCAGTCCAGTCCAGTCCAGTCCAGTCCAGTCCAGTCTAGTCTAGTCTGCATTGTATTGTATTGTATTGTATTGTATTGTATTGTATTGTATTGTATTGTATTGTATTCCATTCCATTCCATTCCATTCCACTCCCTTCCCTTCCCTTCCCTTCCCTTCCCTTCCCTTCCCTTCCCTTCCCTTCCCTTCCCTTCCCTTCCGTTCCGTTCCATTCCATTCCATTCCATTCCTCTGTTCTGTTCCATTCCCTTCCCTTCCCTTCCCTTCCCTTCCCTTCCCTTCCCTTCCCTTCCCTTCCCTTCCCTTCCCTTCCCGTCCAGTCCAGTCCAGTCCAGTCCAGTCCAGTCTAGTCTAGTCTGCATTGTATTGTATTGTATTGTATTGTATTGTATTGTATTGTATTGTATTGTATTGTATTGTATTGTATTCCATTCCATTCCATTCCATTCCATTCCATTCCATTCCTCTATTCTGTTCCATTCCATTCCGTTGCATTCCTTTGCGTTCCATTCCATTCCATTCCATTCCATTCCATTCCATTCCATTCCATTCCATTCCATTCCATTCCACTCCCTTCCCTTCCCTTCCCTTCCCTTCCCTTCCCTTCCCTTCCCTTCCCGTCCAGTCCAGTCCAGTCCAGTATTGTATTGTATTGTATTGTATTGTATTGTATTGTATTGTATTGTATTGTATTGTATTCCATTCCATTCCATTCCATTCCATTCCATTCCATTCCATTCAACATATTCTATTCTATTCTATTCTATTCTATTCTATTCTATTCTATTCTATTCTATTCTATTCTATTCTATTCTATTCTATTCTATTCTACCCTACCCTGCCCTACCTACCCTACCCTACCCCACCCTACCCTACCCCACCCTACCCTATTCTTCCATCCCATCCCATCCCATCCCAACCCATTACATCCCATATTTCTCTTATATTCTGTTCCATTCCATTCCATTTGCCCTTATTGCTTATTTTGGTGAAAGTTGCAAAGAAGAGGAGTTGCCACATTCGCAACACCTGGCTAGGGAAGGGCTCTACCATACATTTATACTTTAGGAACCCTGATTTTAAACACTTTTTGGAGACCAGCCTCGAATCAACTTCATTTACCTTTCATCACCAGGTAAAACCTGACCTCTAGGAGTTAACGTCGATGGTGTGACCTCACTTTTTGTCCTTTAAGAGCTCCTTCAGTGCCACTCTCGCCATTATTGCATATTTTAAACTAAGGAATTTTACTCAGTTTGACTCTTTTTACCCCTGTGCAAAACCTGTGGGGAGGAGGGTGTGGGGGAGGAGGTAATAAATATTTTATATCACTCAATAAAAGGGTTCCATTTGGTTGCGATGTAAGTCAGATGGCTTCAGGGACTGGAAATTTGTCTGCAGAAGTGGCAGATGGATCACTGAAGAATCGAGGCCGAGGGGCAGTTTCAGGAGAAAAATTGTACTGATGACAGTTTGAGCAAGGATTTTCTCGCTCCCCCCACTCTTTGCTAATCTGCCTTTTAGCACACTTTGCAGTGAAGAAGCAGGAATGTAAAAGAGTTATGAGACACGGCTCCTTTCTCAGAAGCGGCTTAGCCTGCCATACGAGCGGCAAATCGGTGTGAGTTGGTCCTCTGCACTAATCCTGCCTTGCCTTTTTTAACAGGTGATCCCTTTTGACGTCGGTTCTCCCAGGGCTGCATAAAACTGGGACTGGAAAACTCAATGCAAACCCAAATCCATAAAAATGCACCAGAAAACTCTGACTCAGACAGTTGAATGCCCTGCCTTCCTTTGGAAAATCAAATTAAGCCAATCCAACTGGTGGTGGGTTCCTTCTGGTTCGGCCCGGTTCGGCCGAGCCGGAAGTGGTGACAATATAACATCCCCAAACCAGTTCTCTTTGTTCGGGAGCTGGGCCCTCCGGCGCCCCCCCCCGGTGTTATTCTTACCTTTTATTTGGCCCCACCCCCAATTTTTCTCTGCCTCCCGAGTCCCAGCTGATCGGCTGGCAGGAAAAAAAAACTGTTTAAACTCTTGCCGCGGGGTTTCAAAGGGCCACCCTAGAGCTGATCAATGTTAAAAGGCAGTGTGGTGGTAGACCAGTGTGCTTGAAAAACAAATGGGTAGACAAGGAAGCTTGAAAAACAAATAGGTAGACTGGGACGCTCCAAGAATAAATGGGTAGACTGGTACAGCTCTGCAAGCAGTTAAAAGCCTGGTAGACCAGTACCTCTGCTAAATCCTAAAGTATTGTCACATGACCATCAACCCATGCCCACAAAATAAGCCACGCCCACAAAATAAGCCATGCCCACAAAATAAGCCACGCCCACAGAACCGGTAGTAAAAAAAATTAGAACCCACCCCTGAATCCAATAGTCCAGATTGACTTGATTTTTCCATACTATTTTGAAGCGTCATACTCAATTGACTATCCGAGAGCCAAAGGTCTTCAGAGCTTTGAGACTCCTGCTGGAGTCCATCCTCAGGGAACTTCTCTCTCTGTCCTCAGTTCCCTGTGGATCAGGGGTGGGACTCAGCCGGTTCGAATTTTGAATGCTGTGAGCAAGCGTGTTAGGAACTAGTTGTTAAACCGGTTGCATCCCACCACTGCTGAGGATGGGCTGCAGCATGAGTCTCAGAGCTTGGAAGACTTAACCTCTGGTCCTGGTGACCGACCCAGATTGGGTCCAAGACTGTTCAGCTTCTTGCTTGAAGGCCTTTCAATGTGAGAACATAGCATCCCTACCATATGCTTTCCATCCAAAAGAATCTCTCCAAATATTGAAACCTCCACTTCTATAACTTAAGCCTACTCAAGCACTTGGCTTCTAGAGTAGGAGGGACCAAGAGACTTTTTGGAGGAGGAGGAGGAGGAGGAGGAGGAGGAGGAGGAGGAGGAGGAAGGAGGAGGAGGAGGAGGAGGAGGAGGAGGAGGAGGAGGAGGAGGAGAAGAAGGAGAAGGAGAAGGAGAAGGAGAAGGAGAAGGAGAAGGAGAAGGAGAAGAGGAGAGGAGAGGAGAGGAGAGGAGAGGAGAGGAGAGGAGAGGAGAGAAAAGAAGAGAAGAGAAGAGAAGAGAAGAGAAGAGAAGAGAAGAGAAGAGAAGAGAAGAGAATTTTTTATTGGCCAAGTGTGATTGGACACACAAGGAATTTGTCTTGGTGCATATGCTCTCAGTGTACATAAAATAAAAGATACGTTCATCAAGAAGGAGGAGGAGGAAGAAGAGGAGGAGGAGGAGGAGAATGACTTGGATGAGAGGATAGATGGGGAACTCATCAAATTTGCAGATGACATCAAGCTAGCAGAAATAGCCAACACTCCGGAAGATAAGCTCAAGATACAGAAGGATCTTGACAGACTTGAACATTGGGCGCTATCTAACAAAATGAAATTCAAGGGTGAAAAAAGGAAGGTTCTTCATTTAGGCAAGAAAAACAAAATGCACAGGTATGGTATATGTGGTACCTTGCTCAATAGTAGTAACTGTGAGAGGGATCTTGGAGTCTTAGTGGACAACCATTTAAATATGAGCCAGCTGTGTGCAGCAGCTGCCAAAAAAGCCAACACAGTTCTAGGCTGCATAAATAGAGGAGTAGAATCAAGATCTTGTGAAGTGTTAATGCCACTTTATAAGGCCTTGGTAAGTCCATACTTGGAACACTGCATTCAGTTTTGGTTGCCATGATGTAAAAAAAGAAGGAGAGGAGGAGGAGAGGAGGAGGAGGAGAAGAGAAAGAAGAAGAGGAGGAGGAGGAGGAGGAGGAGGAGGAGGAGGAGGAGGAGGAGGAGGAGGAGAGGAAGAAGAAAAGAAAAGAGGAGGAGGAGGAGGAGGAGGAGGAGGAGGAGAGGAAGAAGAAAAGAAAAGAGGAGGAGGAGGAGGAGGAGGAGGAGGAGGAGGAGGAGGAGGAGGTCGCCCAGCAAATCTGAAGTTCTTATTTTGCTACCTATTTAAATTGTAATTTTAGCATACTGCAATATATATTTGCAAGGTATTTCACTATGCCAGTTGCATGCAAGAATACCTTTTGTTAAGATAGAATTTTCTCGTCCGACCTGTAGTTGGCATTTCCAAGTGACTTTCTCAATTATGAACAAGTAACGGTAGATGATGGTTGGTAGATGATTAATTGGTCAGCATTTCAACTGAAATTTTTTAATCCGCCTAGGAAATCTGGATGCCAGCTTCCTATTAATTTTGGACATTCAGGAATAGGACTCACCAGATGTCCCAGACAGATATGAAAATCTCAGTGGGAACGAAATGAATCCCTTGTTAAGCAAGGTGGGTTGTCTCCATTTCCTTCCTTACGAAAAGAGAATCTTCGGGATAATTGGAGCATACAATGGTATATGAAGCTGTAATTGCATCTTTTTTTCCCCTCTACACTTTTAGACAGACGACATTAGATGAGATCTTGATGGCTTTCCAAAATAAAGTATGTTTGAGTCAAACAATATTATTATATATGTCAATAATCCTAAAGTGCAGGCTGGCACCAAGCTGTGGTGCTGTAGGAGAACTGCCAATATCCTGCAATAAGAAATGCAAAGACATAAACAATTAAAACAAAAGTAAATAATATTTAGGGGCCAGAGCACTCACTCACAGATGGAGCATCTCAGGGCCTCTGCATATGAGCCATCGGCTTGAGACTGTAATGTAATGTAAGTCCATTAATTTAGATGGTTTAAACGTGGATAATTTGATGGTGAGCAGACCTATCAGTAGCCACCAGTAATGGTGGAAATGTACAACGCTCATCTGTTTAGAATAGAAAAACAGAGTTGGAAGGTACCTTGGAGGTCTTCTAGTCCAACCTCCTGCTTAGGCAGGAAACCCTACACCACTTCAGACAAATGGTTATCCAACATCTTCTTAAAAGTGTTGGAACATTCGCAACTTCTGGAGTCAAGTTGTTCCACTGATTCATTGTTCTCACGGTCAGGAATTTTCAACTTAGTTCTAAGTTGCTTCTCTCCTTGATTAGTTTCCACTCATTGCTTCTTGTCCTACCCTCAGGTGCTTTGGAGAATAGCTTGACTCCCTCTTCTTTGTGGAAGCCCCTGAGATATTGGAACACTGCTATCATGTCTCTCCGGTCCTTCTTTTCATCAAATTAGACATACCCAATTCTTGGCACCATTCTTCATATGTTTTAGCCTCCAGTCCCCTAATCCTCTTTGTTGCTCTTCTCTGCACTCTTTCTAGAGTCTCAACAACTTTTTTACATTGTGGTGACCAAAACAGGATGCAGTATTCCAAGTGTGGCCTTACCAAGGCATCATGAAACGGTATAAGTGTTTAGAAACATCATGTAAATGCATTCTTGGGGTTGAAGAAGATTAAAGAGTAAGAGCCTCCAATCTATTGGTGTCTGCATGAAAACTGTCCAAGTGGTTGAGTGATGGCCCTTCAAGGAAAAGAGACTCTCAAGAAAGAAGTAAACACCACAGGGGAAGATTTATGTAGTGTTACCATTGCCTTAAGAAGGGCACGATGGTTCAGCAGTTAAAGAGCTGAGCTGGAGAGCTGACAGCTCAGGTTCGAGACCCGAGCTCTGAGCAAAGGGGTGAGCTCCCGTTCCTTGCTCCAGCTCCTGCCCACCTTGTCACAGCGTTTTTTTTATTTCCCAGCTGAGCTTCATTATTTTTGGACTAATAGACTTACTGTAGTTTGCCAAGTTCCTTATCAGTACTTTACTACGCATGTCCGCATTCCTTCACTTGCTTCACACATTCTTTCCTTTGTTCTCTTGCCAGAGGTCCGGCTGGACCGGCAGGAGATCTCACTTGCCAAAATGTAACAATTAACTTTTTCTTAGTTAGTGAGGTGTTTTATTTTCTTTATAACAAATAAATGAGTTTTATTAGAAACTTTCCTTCGCGTTTTTCTTTATCAGAATATTGCAACTTGGAATAAGCCACGATCCATCTCCTCTAAACCAGGGTGATTTTTCCCAGAGCCAAACATGGGATTAATTGATGCCCTGACACACCTAGCAGTTCGAAAGCATGCAAATGCAAGTAGATAAATAGGTACCACTTTTGTGGGAAGATAACAGCATTCCCTGAGCATTTGGCATATAGTCATGCTGGCCACATGACCATAGAAAATGTCTTTGGACAATGCTTGATCTCTCGGCCAAGAAACGGAGATGAGCATCACTCCCTAGACTAGGACATGACTGGCAAGGAAATCTTTACCTGTACTGTTACCTTAATAAACCACAATTTATGATGCTGTCCTACAAATTATAGAGGAGCTGAGGGAAATTTACAAATTTGCCACCCCTTTTGATAAACTCATATTTCTCACAATTGTTGTGGCCCACTAGCGGCCAGCAGATCTGGCAGCAGATTCAGACAGAGAGAAGGTTGGGGAGGAACATGGGCCAGTCCTGGAGTCTGGGGAAGGCTCTGATGAGGGCTCTGTGTCGGAGGCAGAGAGGGGGCCAGGGCCATCTGACAGTTATCAGCTGCCTTCGGAGTCAGACATCAGTGAGGCAGAAGAACAGCTGAAGCCTGTTCGCAGTGTGTGCATTCGCAGAGTTGCCAGACGAAGGGAACAGCTAAAGAACAAGGGTCGACTAGGGAGTAAGGCCACAGGTGGACGATGAATGACCCCTCCCAGAAGGAATAAAAGAGGAGCGAAAGGGGAGTGGAGTTTTGCAGGAGACAATTAGTTCATTACTTCATTCTTGCCAAGTATTGTAGCATCTGAAAGATATCGGCCTGGCCACTCTCCAAGCCTGATAAAGGTCGGTAATTGTGAACTATCTTGAAAGACTGTGGGAGAGGAAAGACTTTGCTGGAGAGGAATTAAATAAAATTAAATTAAATAAAAGGGGTTTATCAGGACAAGGACTCGGCTTCGTGCTGCTGGGGAAGTCTAGAAATGTGCATTTCCGGTTTCCATGCCCAGATTAAAATAACGAAGAACTCCCCACAATATTAATAAGACTCTGCGTGGTTTTTTTTTCCAGGGGAAATCATTGAGACCCTAATGCTAAACTATTTTTAATTTTGTTCTTCTGCTGCAATCAGTTCCCAGTTGCTTTCAGTTTGGAATAGGCAGCATAGTCCAGAAACAGAGGAAAAAGTAGCATTGAAAATAAATTAGTACAAAGCAAAAAGACGGAACATAATTGAAAAATGCACACAGCCATAGCTTATGGCTACAGTTCTCACAAGGGTTTGCAATCCTAGAAGCTATTCACCCACATGCAAATATATGCTAATTACTCTTCTCCGCAGAATATTTGAAAAACAGTTACAGGAATCTACAGTTGTTAAAAGTCAGCCGAATGTGAATTTCTTCTGTGTTTCTCGAATGACACATTTATTTGTTTGTTTGTTTGTTTGTTTGTTTGTTTGTTTGTTTGTTTGTTTGTTTATTTATTTATTTATTTGTGAGTGAATAGTTTGACAGTGTTGAGGGAATTATTTGTTTAGCAGAGTGATGGAGTTCAGGAAAAAAACTGTTCCTGTGTCTAGTTGTTCTGGTGTGCAGTGCTCTATAGCGTCGTTTTGAGGGTAGGAATTGAAACAGTTGATGTCCAGGATGCAAGGGGGTCTGTCAATATTTTCACAGCCCTCTTTTTGACTCGTGCAGTAGACAGGTCCTCCATGGAAGGCAGATTCATAAGAGAAACATCAGAACATTGTGTCAAAGAAAAAAGGGCATTATTCTTTCCTGGTCAGGAATCAAGAAGATATTTGGCTTTGTGGATGTTGTGTTAACATTAAAATATGAAAAGGTAATCCTGGCATCCACCATGCTAAACCGAGAGGAATCAGCACCAAGGACAGAGACCTGAATAGGTTTTGCTGTAAGTCAGTCCTGTTGGTTTTGATTCAACTACCTCTTGAGGAAAATTTCTTGAAACATGAAAGCTTGTAGCAATATTATTAAAATCTCTGCTGGTCCTTCTCTTCACTAGACTAGCCATGTCCAGTTCCTGCAACCATTCATCATATGTTTTAGCCTCTCGTCCCCTAATCATCTTGGTTGCTCTTCTCCGGACTCTTTCTAGAGTCTCAACATCTTTTTTATATTGTGGTGACCAAAACTGGATGCCGTATTCCAAGTGTGGCCTCATCAGTCCAACGATGAACATTCTTTTTCCTTATTCTCTTTGTAATGTTCTTGATGATCCTCAAGTGCAACATAATTTCATTTCAGCTTCATTTCATTTCTTTTATGTACTCTGAGACCACATGCACCAACGACAAATTTCTTGTGTGTCCAATCACACTTGGCCAATAAAAAATTCTATTCTATTCTATTCTATTCTATTCTATTCTATTCTATTCTATTCTATTCTATTCTATTCTATTCTGTTCTACTCTAATCTATTCTTCTATTCTATTCTATTTATTCTATTCTATTCTATTCTAGTCTAGTCTAGTCTAGTCTAGTCTAGTCTAGTCTAGTCTAGTCTAGTCTTATTTCTTTTGACTAGTTGTTATCATGTATTCCTGATGATGAATCTCCAAAGGCAACATTCTAAGAACTTTTTATGAGTCAATGTAATGACTTTTTATTAACAATTTATGTCCAAGGACCATGAAATGAAGTAAAGCACTTAAAACACATAATGTGCCCCAAGATGGCATTCCAGCCTTAAATGAGCAAAATATAATTTTAAAATTATAAATGGTAGTTAAATGATATCCCATTAAAATATATTAATTTCAATAGACATTTATAGCATTATATTTTAAAATTAATTAGTTATCAATTACTGCAGATTAAAATATTTTTACTCCCTAGAAAGAACAAGATAATAGCAATAGCAGTAGAACTTATATACCGCTTCACAGGGCTTTACAGACCTCTCTAAGCAGTTTACAGAGTCAGCCTGTTGCCCCCCAACAATCTGGGTCCTCATTTTACCCACTTCGGAAGGATGGAAGCCTGAGTCAACCTTGAGCCGGTCTGGATCGAACTGCTAGCAGTGAGCAGAGTCAGATACTGCAATGCTGCATTCTAACCACCAGGAAGAAGGATGAGAAAGGAAAGAAGGAAGGAAGGAAGGAAGGAAGGAAGGAAGGAAGGAAGGAAGGAAGGAAGGAAGGAAGGAAGGAAGGGCAAGCAAAAGCAAAAGCAAAAGCAAAAGCAAAAGCAATAGCTATTAGATTTATATACCACTTCACAGTCCTTTTACAGCCCCTTTCTAAGTGGTTTACAGAGTCAGCATGTTGCCCCCAACAATCTGAGTCCTCATTTTACTGACCTCGGAAGGAGGGAAGGCTGAGTCAACTTTGAGCTGGTCAGGATCAAACTCCTGACAGTCCTTGCAACAACCGGTTCGGCGAACCAGATTAAAATTAACATCTGATTTGGTTTAATTGGTCCGAACCGGCTGAGTCCACTCTTTGTAGGTATCACAGAAACCTCAAAACTTTCTGTCTGTCATATTTTAAGGGAGTAAATAAAAAGAGATTTCAAAGAGTAAAACACTACCTTTAAAAAACAATAATAAAATTCTGTGTTTATCCTATGATTCCTGACAATCTCCACTGAATGAATCTGCTTCTTCCTTTCACCCACACAGCTTTTGACTGATGAGTTGTGAGTAACACGCCAGACGTTTCTCCCTGTTTGGCAGGCAGCCGTCAGTCCTCAAAGAAAGAATAATAAATGAGACAAAACAGTTGTGATGGGTGACAGCCACATCACTTTCCCAGGAAGACAAACATAAGGTCTTATCTACTTCTTTTGCAATTACAAGCACCGGAGTAACAATGCTTCTTTTCTGCTGATGCCAAGATGACAAGAAAATCCTACACTTTGCATGCTAGGTAAGCAAGATACAGTACAGATTAACAGAGTTGGAAGCAGGGCTGAAATGCTACTGGTTCGGACCGGTTCGAGTGAATCAGTATTTCCGACAATCAGCTGGGCAACGATCAGATGTGACGCGTGATTTATATTAGCTAGAATCGTCGGATTTCCTGCTTTCTAACTAATCTAAATCATGTGGCACAATGGATTCCCCCTCCCCTCGCTGTTCTACTTACCTTTATAGACTCGGAAAGCTTCAAAATGTTCCTTTTTTAGTGCTGCACGGACGCACCTCAGGCGTGCATGCACACGAAGCATGCACTCGGTAGCAGACTCACAGAACCGGTAGCAGACTTCAGAGGATTTCACCTCTGGTTGGAAGGGACCTTGTAGGTCATCTAGTCCAACCCTCTGCTCAAGCAAGAGACCCTACACCATTTCTGACAGATGGTAGTCCAGGCTCTTCTTGAAAGCTTCCATTGATGAAGCTCCCACAACTTCTGAAGGCAACTTCTGTTCCGTCGGTTGATTGTTCTCAGTCAGAAAATTTCTCCTTATTTCCAGGTTGAATCTCTCCTTGTTCAGTTTCCATCTATTATTCCTTGTCTGGCCTTCAGGTGCCTTGGAAAATAGCTTGACCTTCTCCTCTCTGTGGCAGCCCCTCAAATATTGGAAGACTGCCATCATGTCTCCCCTGGTCCTTCTCTTCACTAGACTAACCATGCTCAGTTCCTGTAACCATTCTTTGTATGTTTTAGTAGTCTCCAGTACCCTAATCATCCTGGTTGTTCTTCTCTGCACTTTATGGTAATCATTCCATTATCATCTACTTCAAGAGACAAAAATAGAGAGTAACAGAGTTGGAAGGGACTTTGGAGGTCATCTAGACCAACCCCCACCCAAGCAGACCCTTCACCATTTCTGACAGATGGCAGTCCAGTCTCTTCTTGAAAGCTTCCAGGGATGAAGCTCCCACAACTTCTGAAGGCAACTTTTGTTCCACTGGTTGATTGTTCTCACTGTCAGAAAACTTCTCCTTATATCCAGGTTGAATCTCTCCTTGTTCAGTTTCCATCCATTAATCCTTGTCTGGCCTTCAGGTGCTTTGCAGAATCTCTGAAAGCAATGTACTGTCTTTGGGATTCAGGGCAAGCAGTCCTGGGTAGAGAACCTGGCTTTAGCTAAATGCAAAAAGAGTGCTGGAGTTGGATCTAGGTCAGTAGGATTAAGGTCTGACCTCTTCCCAGGGACATGCTCAGTGTCAGTTCCTCATTAGAGAAGAAGAGGCATCGTCCTCAGTGCTTGTCAGGACAGGGGATGGGCATAAATGGGATTAATTTAATGATACTCATTCATAGGATACTCTGTTTAAATGGGGGCAGAGTCTCCTTTCCCAGATTGTGACTGTGGTGCTCTTTGTCAGACACTGGATCATATAGTGACCAGCTGCCATTTGAGAACTTGTACAGGACGAAAAGCAAATTTTCTCCCAACTAACTAATATTGTGCTTAATTGAGCAAATAGCTAAGTATAGAATGGATGGAGTGGAGTGAAACAGAATGGAATGGAATGGAACAAAATAGAATATATGGAGTAGGAATGGAATGGAATAGAATAGAATAGATGGAGTAGAGTGGAGTGGAGTGGAGTGGAGTATAGTGGAATGGAATGGAATGGAATGGAATGGAATGGAATGGAATGGAATAGAATAGAATAGAATAGAATAGAATAGAATAGAATAGAATAGAATAGAATAGAATAGAATAGAATAGAATAGAATAGAATAGAATAGAATAGAATAGAATAGAATACCATGTTTTCCCGAAAATGAGACCCTATCTTAATTTTTTTTAAACCTTGAAATAAGCGCTTGGTCTTATTGCCATGCACTCAAAAGCCCGATTGAGACTTTGCTTTTCGAAGTGTCGGTTTTAATTATTCACTGCTTGATGTTTCCCAAATTTGGGTCGTCTGACTTGTGAAGAGTCCAAGACGGTCCAGATGGTTAGATGACAAGAGAGTTTTTGCAGCTCTTCCAAGCATCAAGGTTGGAAGATGAGGCACAGATGCTGGGCGTTTTTATGTAAGCACAATCAAAGGGGGGTGGGGGTGTCCCATGGCAACTGATTGGCATGCTAACCGTTCACCCCAAGGAAGAGACCGTTGCAATGTGCATTGTAAGATGTGTTGCAATGGGACTAGAAAGGGATGACTTGAAGATGGCAGATTGTTACTGCGAGCAAGTAAAACATGCAGTTTTTTTGGCCTGGGGATAAGATTGGCATAAAAGTGGGGATTCTTATCTTATTTACTTATTTGTATCCTGCCTTTATTATTGTTGCAAATAGCTCAAGGCGGCAAATATATCCAACATACCTTACTCCTCCTGTTCCACCTCCCACAATGGCTTTGTGAGCTGAGTTGGGCTGAGCAGGAGTGACTAGCCCAAAGTCACCCAGCTGGCTTTCATGGCTGAGGTGAGACTAGAACTCACAGCCTCCTGGTGATTAGCCCCAAGTCACTCAGCTGGCTTTCATGGCTAAGAAGGGACTAGAACTCACAGTCTCCTGGTGATTGGCCCCAAGTCACTCAACTGGCTTTCGTGGCTAAGGAGGGACTAGAACTCACAGTCTCCTGGTGATTGGCCCCAAGTCACTCATCTGGCTTTCATGGCTAAGGAGGGACTAGAACTCCCTGTCTCCTGGTGCTTGGCCCCAAGTCACTCAGCTGGCTTTCATGACTAAGGAGGGACTAGAACTCCCTGTCTCCTGGTGATTGGCCCCAAGTCACTCAACTGGCTTTCATGGCTAAAATGGGACTAGAACTCCCTGTCTCCTGGTGATTGGCCCCAAGTCACTCAGCTGGCTTTCGTGGCTAAGGAGGGACTAGAACTCCCTGTCTCCTGGTGCTTGGCCCCAAGTCACTCAGCTGGCTTTCATGGCTAAGGAGGGACTAGAACTCCCTGTCTCCTGGTGCTTGGCCCCAAGTCACTCAGCTGGCTTTCATGACTAAGGAGGGACTAGAACTCCCTGTCTCCTGGTGATTGTCCCCAAGTCACTCAACTGGCTTTCATGGCTAAAATGGGACTAGAACTCCCTGTCTCCTGGTGATTGGCCCCAAGTCACTCAACTGGCTTTCATGGCTAAGGAGGGACTAGAGCTCCCTGTCTCCTGGTGATTGGCCCCAAGTCACTCAGCTGGCTTTCGTGGCTAAGGAGGCACTAGAACTCCCTGTCTCCTGGTGATTGGCCCCAAGTCACTCAGCTGGCTTTTATGGCTAAGGAGGGACTAGAACTCACAGTCTCCTGGTGATTGGCCCCAAGTCACTCAGCTGGCTTTCATAGCTAAGGAGGCACTAGAACTCCCTGTCTCCTGGTGATTGGCCCCAAGTCACTCAGCTGGCTTTCATGGCTAAGGAGGGACTAGAACTCCCTGTCTCCTGGTGATTGGCCCCAAGTCACTCAGCTGGCTTTCATGGCTAAGGTGGGACTAGAATTCCCTGTCTCCTGGTGATTGGCCCCAAGTCACTCAACTGGCTTTCATGGCTAAGGAGGACTAGAACTCCCTGTCTCCTTATCAACTAGAATCGATAAGGTCTGTTACTGCAGTTAACCCTTGGAAGATTATTGCCTGGAGTTTTCAGTGGGTGAATGCCATGAATTCACAGTAGCTAAATAAAGAGTTGGGGTTTTTTTTTTCGGAACAAGGAGTCTGTTTCTTGCTTCTGCTAAGGCTGGGTGAGAACACTGGATGCTGCCTCTGGGATGATGAAATGAAGCTGTGTTTCCACGAGATAAAACGAAACAGGGAAGCTTTGGAGGAGGCGATCAACAGAGGAAAAGGGAGGGGAGGAATCCAGCGATGTTGCAGAAGAGACATTCACAGAATGACCTTGGTTTCCATGTTTGTTTGTTTGTTTCTAAATTCCCTGCAAGCAGGTGCCGCCTTTGATAAATGATGCCTGTAAATCAGGGCTAATGTTGCAGGCTCCCTCCTGACATGAGAAATCTAAGTGCACCTGATCAACTTTTGAAATGCCAGCCAGCAGTTGCATTTGCTGCCCATTAACATTCATAGATTTTTTTTTAATTATTATAAATCCTGAAACAAGAAGAGATTGAGCTTGATGGGAAAAGTTGAAACCCTACAAACACTTCATTAAAACCGGATATCTATCTATCTATCTATCTATCTATCTATCTATCTATCTATCTATCTATCTATCTATCTATCACTCCAGGGAGGAAATCACCCCGAGATTGTCAAATCACAGAGAAAGAACCCAACCAAATTAAATATGCCGCTGGGACCAATTTCTTAATATTGATATATCAAGTGGGGAGTTGGGGATGATTGTATCCTTCCTTTGCATCATCGCTCTCTTTCTTATAACTTTTATTTCTCTAAAATGAGAGAAATGAAGGTGCGGTGGCGCAGTGGTTAGAATGCAGTATTGCAGGCTAATTCTGCCCAGTACCAGGAGTTCGATTCTGTCCTGTTCAAGGTTGACTCTTCCTTCCTTCCTTCCTTCCTTCCTTCCTTCCTTCCTTCCTTCCTTCCTTCCTTCCTTCCTTCCTTCCTGGTTGACTCAGGCTTCCTTCCTTCCTCCCTCCCTCCCTCCCTCCCTCCCTCCCTCCCTCCCTCCCTTTCTTCCTTCCTTCCTTCCTTCCTCTTTTATTCCTTTTTTCATTCTCCTTCCAGGTTGCACAATGGTTAGAATGCAGCATTGCAGGCTAATTCTGCCCAGTACCAGGAGTTCGATTCTGTCCTGTTCAAGGTTGATTCAGCCTTCCTTCCTTCCTTCCTTCCTTCCTTCCTTCCTTCCTTCCTTCCTTCCCTCCCTCCCTCCCTCCCTCCCTCCCTCCCTCCCTCCCTTCCTCTGCCCATTACCAGGAGTTCGATCCTGGCTGGTTCAAGATAGACTCAGGCTTCCTTCCTTCAATGCCACTGAGTAGAGTAGCAATTTAGCACAAGTGTATTCTGACAATTCCTGCTTTTAGGCTTATACATATCACTTTCCACCTGTCACCGGAGATGAAATATATATTCTTATGTTTAGAGAAGTGAGTGTACAGCCAAATTGGATTCATTGTGCTAAAAACAGTACACCATTCACATTGCGGATGTACTTGGATTTTGAGGGCAGGGATTTTCTTCCTAAAATGTCATTTTATGGCCCTGGAAATTTTTCTAATTACATTTCATGTAACTCCTACAGCCATATTTCCTTACTATATGTTTCAGCTTCTGTGGAGACTTACACACCCATCGTAATTTCTCCTCTGATAAACAATTTACCGGGCAGAGACAATGAGGCATTTACCTCACTTCTTCTGTCTTTTGGAGCAATGTTAGCCACTCATTAGCTAAATTTCATACTGAAACTCACTTAACCAACATCTAGATTACCAAAATTATACCATCTCTTAAACAGTGAGACGGACATCTGTATGTTTGAAAAAAGGCAATCAATCAATCTGTCATGCTTCCCACAGGTGCCCTAAATAAATCATGAGCCAAGCTTCAAAAGAAATCCAGTTATTTATTAGAAGCTTCATGTCAACAAGTTCCAAGTGAAGCCAACTCTGGTCCCACATAATTTATGCCCCAATCATGACCCTGTTTTTCCCCTCCCCCGCCCCCAGGGTGTGTCATCAATCACATTTGCCAACGGAGCAATTTTGCGGGTTGTAGAGATCACTCCCCTCCAGCTGCTGTGGGTAACCCCGAGAGACAGCCTTGAGAGAGATATGTCTGGAATGTGCTTCTGCTTTTGGCTGCCTTGCTGCTTCGTCCATTTCCCATCCCCCTTGCCTATGGCAACTTGAGAGCAGCCAAGGGATGTTTTGCGAGTTGACACAATCAATCAATCAGAATAGAACTGGAAGGGACCTTAGAGATCTTCTAGTCCAACATCGCTCAAGACCTTACATCATTTCAGATAGGTGGTCGTCCTGTCTCTTCTTAAAGACCTCTAAATTATGGAGCACCTACAACTTCTGAAGGCAAGACGTTCCACTGATTAATTGTCCTCACTGTTAGGAAGTTCCTCCTTAATTCCAGGTTGCTTCTCTGCTTGAGTAGTTTCCATCCATGATGGTATCTGTAACCATGTGGTCAAAACTCATTTAGTGAAATGAATTCATTTAATGAAGTTTGGCATCAGGAACAATGAAAGTTGTCAGCAATTCCTTTATCCAAAACCCCATGGCCTTGGATTGGCCTGAAATATGAACGGGATCCTGAACATAGGATTCCTCTTTGAGAGCAGAACTAAATCTATCTTTCTTTTAAGAAAAAAAAAATGGAATGCCACAACAGCCACTGCGGGATAAACAGTTCCCATTGGACAACATTTTCCCCCCCAGTAGATCAAACTGTATTACTCTTGCAGACATTCAAGATGGCAGCAAAACATATTCTATGACTTTGAAATACAGAGAACGGAAGCTGGCAAGGGGGAATAAAAATCACATTATTTCAAAGTCTCCCTTCTATTAATCATCCCAGCTGGTTGTAGACCTTGCCTGGCCTTCATTCTCTTAACCGAGACCTCACTGTTGACACTTCCTGCAATTCTGTCCCTTCGGTCTGTTTAAAATAGTTCTGATTTTTAAATACTTTACCTTTTTCTTGCGAAGTTGGTATTTAGGCTGCTTAATTAGGATAGGTGTTTAAAGTTTTCCCTTTCTTTCTTGGTAAATACTTCTTTTTTTTTTTTTTTGCTTCTTTTTTTAAAATTTTATTTATTTATTTATTTATTTATTTATTTATTTATTTATTTTATTTCATTTTTTTAAAAAATTGATTTATATGCCGCCCTTCTCCGGAGACTCAGGGCGGCTTACAGTGCGTTAAGCAATAGCCTTCATACTTCTGTATATTTTATACAAAGTCAGCTTATTGCCCCCACAAACTGGGTCCTCAATTTACCTACCTTAGAAAGGATGGAAGGCAGAGTCAACCTTGAGCCTGGCGAGATTCGAACTTACTTTAATTGCAGACAGCTGGTGTTAAATTACAGTGCTTAGTCTGCAGAGCTATCCAGGCTCTTGTATTTTAAATACAAGTAATGCAAACAATATGAACATATACATACACATCTAAATACAAAAAAGAAAAAAATACAAATAATACAGGTCACCCCCATCCCCGGAGACCATTTTTTCCTCCCTTTTATTTCTTCTTCTATAACAGCTAAAAAATATTACAATCTATTCTAAATGTACCCTTATCCCCTCCAAAACAGCATATATTCTTGAGTAGGTTTATTCTCTTTGCCTTCCACCAACACTGATTTAATAAAATCCTCCCATATTTCATTATAATTGTTTACTTTAATCATCCCTTTTTTAAATTTAATTTCTGTTGTTAATTTATCATTTGTTGCCATGCTCCAAATTTCATTATACCATTCATTTCTTTGAATATCCCAATTTCGTCCCCAGTATTTAGCCATCACTAATCTAACTGCCATTATCAAGTTTACAATCATTTCTTTTTTCTTTTTTTTCATTTATATCGCGTTGTTCCACCAGCAACAATCATGTAATTTACATTCAAAAGTGCTCTAATTTCTCTAAACACCATATTTTTTGTGCACTATCACAATCCCACCACATGTGTTTATATGTTCCAACCTCTTTCTTGCACCTCCAACATATATTTGTATATTTACCATCTATTTGGTAAATAGTTTACGTGGTGTTAAACACTTGGTAAACACTTCTGATGGAAAGAGAAACTAGACTGCATTAAAAAGAAAAGCAACACAAACTGCATATTTTTATGCAAACTGGCTACGGAAAGCTCCTCTTTCAGAGATTCTTACACATAAAAAGCAGCCCATTTTGTTGTAAAGACCTACTGAGAATTATAATAATAAACACAACACCAATTTATTATGTGCCCTTACCAAGGCAATGTCGCAAATGGAAAAAACACAGGGATTATATGGATGAGTACAATCAGATATAAGAGCCAGACTAGTAAGTAAGTGTTAACATTACCATAAATTACACATAACTGTCATACATATGTATAATAATGTCCTGAGATGTGCCCAAGCATGTAAACATCCAAATGAAACATACATTAACCTAGGAGCCTTACACTGGTAGTTCTTGATTTATGACCAGTTCATTAGTGTTGGAATTCATTGTTGGAATGTATTTTTATGCAACAACTACAGTAGTGTTCAGCCAGTAGATGGCAGTGTTTACAAGTTTGGATCTATGGTATATACTCTATGCTTTTATTCTAAATAGCATTTCCTGTTTCCTGTTACAGTAAAATACAGTAGTTGAGCAGTAAAGCACATGGTGTCAGTACTCTGGTGCTTTATATGAACAGAATTTCTAACCATTGGTGACCATTTGGAAATGCAACAAACCCCAAAACAGGTACTTGTGATGTGGACAGCCGCTCCCCCTCCATAGTCATGTGATCACATTTTGGGCACAGCAGAGGCATCCATAGTGTAAGAGAATGTGTGCTAAATGACAACTGCAGCATTCTTCCCATATAACTCAGTCCCTGTCTTTTGTACTCAAATCATGGTGTTGCATGTGTACATACAGAAAAATTATTGTGTCATGCCAACTGGATGCTGTTTTTGTCGCTTTGATAAAAGTACAGGATCTTGCCATTTAAAAAAAAAATTACACTTATTTGTCAAATGAAAATTTACAAATTCAACTGGATGGAAACTAATCAGGGAGACAAGCAACTTGAAATTAAAAAGAAACTTCCTAACAGTGAGAACAATTAACCAGTGGAACAGAAGTTGCCTCCAGAGATTGTGAGAAATTACTGGAGGTTTTTAAGACGAGTCTGGACAGCCATTTGTCTGAAATGGTATAGGATCTCTTGCTTGATGAGGGATTGGGCTAGAAGACTTCCAGGTATTGTCAGCACTTCAAACTGCATTTACTGTAGTGCTGACATAAGAAGGAGAAGAGGGGGCAGCTGGCAAGAGGATGCTTGACTTCTCACCTATTTATTTTCCCTGAAGATAATATCCCTTAGGAGATGAGATGGGAGGGGGGGACATTCCTGGGAGCTGAAATAGTAGATATGGGGAGAGTGATTTGGAAGATGGCCAATGAGACGCAGAGAATTGGGGAACAGAAAGGGAAGGTTTGGGGTCAGGAAGTCAGTGTTGGCTATGCCACGATCGGGGACAGATTGTCATGCTTAATAAAATGAAAGATTTCGTCAAAGACTATTTGTTTGGAAATGCAATTTATTTTATTTGAGATGACATCGAAACCTGACAGGTATATTCTGAATATATATATAACTGTTAAGAAAATGCCAATGAAGATAGAATGTGCTAATCAGATCTACCCAACCTCCTAATCAAACAAGAAGGTCTTTAAACTCTTTTAATTACCACGACTACTAATCAAAGTGAGAAGTTAATTCTAATACCTATGAAATTAGGCAAAGATTTAACTGAACCTCAATCGGTGCCATCTTTGTACACCATATCTGGCATACAGGATTGTGCTGAACAGTTGACAGTTTTTAATTTCTACCGAGATCTCAGCTGTCCAGTTCAGAAATGCTCTCATAAGGGCAGATGGAGAATGATTTTCTATTTATTATTTTCCTGGATTCTTTAAATCTTTGTGTGAATGCAGAGAGATTTTCAAAAACCGTACGTTATATCTTTTAACTGACGTACTCTGCAAACTTTTAAAAAGTATACAATGAATTGTGCTGTCATTCCTTTGAAGGATATTTGGACTTGTAGTTCAACAAAGGTGCTTCAAAAATCCACCTTAGAGTTGTCTATGCTGGCTATATTTTATCTGCAGAGATATTAAAGTCCAACCAAAGCAATGAAAAGTATCTCTAGATGTCATAAAACTTCTATTATTGTGTATCCATGATGGTTAGGCTGTGATCGTGACACGAGAACACAATTTCCAAACCTCTAGATGTTGTTAAAGAGAAGCCAAAATTTTATTTCTTTTGAGGCCTGGAACCGGGCTTGTAAATCAAGGTGATTGATATAATATTTGGGATACCGAACGTGTTGTTGAGCTGTCATTCTAGGAAGAAATTACAATGTTTTTATGCGATGGGATCAAGAGCTGTATAGTCCTATGTTTATCCATTTCAAAGCATAGACCCACATTTTTCTATATTTAAAAAACAGAATAAATGGGAAAAGTTAAAAAATGAAAAACTCTAATTAACCCTTGCCCCAGCCCCAGCCCTAGTGTGCATGCTCAAATTTGTGAACCGGTAGTAAAGGTAAGTGAATGCAACCCCTGCCCTAAGCCAAACTCTAAGTCTAAATCTAAGTCTAAGTCTAAGTCTGCTCTGTCCCCGTCTCACACACGCACACAAACATACAGCCAGGGGTTAAATAAACTGGCAGACAACCAATTCTTCCAATAAGAAGCTTGGCAGCAACCCAGTAGCTGCTTGCCAAGAATTTTACTCAATAAACAAAATACACACAGTCAAGAATTGTCCAGTTCGTAAAATAAATCCAAGGCCGATAATGTTGTTTCCAAAGATGCAATGTGACTCGATAGTAGTTAGTTTTGTCCGTCACAGAGTCTGAATGGCCACCTCACCCCCTTTTATACCCTGTGGGGTGTGGTCCAGTGACTCAGCTTAATCTCTGGCACGCCTTTTCTTCTGTTGTGCACGCTTATCTCTGCGACGCTGCCGAGGATCCAGCCAAGACTCATTACCCTCATCACTGTCCACCTGTGGCTGCGTGGACGTGCTTGGCCCCGGCCCTATCTCTTGCCCTTCGGCGGACACCGAAGGCATTGCCAGAGAGGAGGGTCCTGGAGAGGGAGGCCTTGCCAACTCCTCTCCTTCACTCTCGGAGTCCTCTCCTGCCGATGACACAGGCTCTGGTAACGGAGCCACAACAAAGTCTAAGTCTAAGTAAATCTAAGTCTAAGTCTAAGTCTAAGTCTAACTCTAACTCTAACCCTAAACCAAGTCTAAGACTAAGACTAAGACTAACCCAATGTTGGTGTAACTGAGAAGGTTCAAAAGTATGGCAGCATAGTTAATTCAAAAAGGGTTCTGGATCTAAAGATAGCAGTTTCTGGAGTTCTTCCCTCAAATGAAGGAAGAGCTTTGGTGGTGCAGTGAACTAAGTGCTGTTAAAGTAGTACTTAGCTGCCAGCTGCCTGCAATTACTGCAAGTTCAAATCTCACCAGGCTCAAGGTTGACTCAGCCTTCCATCCTTCCGAGGTAGGTAAAATGAGGACCCGGATTGTGGGGGCAATAAGCTGACGTTGTATATAAAAAAAGAACACCACTTAGGGGGCCCCCAAAAGCCCTACTACACAGGTATATACAAAAGTATGAAGGCTATTGCTTAACGCATTGTAAGCCGCCCTGAGTCTCCGGAAAAGGGCAGCATATAAATCGAACTAATAAATACATAAATAAATAAGAAGCACAAAATTTCCACAAATGACAAATTCAAGAAACGAAGAACAAATTGCTAAAGACATGACAGGCAATGAGGTCCCAGGTGGGGAGATACCTGAGAAAATAAATATGCTGTTTTTTTCGTAATCACTTCTTGCTCCAGAACATGTCAGGAGGAGACACAAACCCAGTTTTTGAATTCAGACATGCATAAAACAGACACTGGCTCACTTATCATGAATTTATTTGCCGACGTCTTGACAGTTTGGAAACTGTAGGTGTCAATTATTGCTTCAAGGGCTCTCTAAACAATGTGTCATTTGAAAGTGATCAAAGTCTAAAGCGATAGTTAACCAGATGCTCCATTTCAGCTCACATCTGTATAAAGATCTGTTTACTACCTCAGATACGAAGACCGACTTGGAAAGATGTCAGGGAAGAAATGAATTCATCGAAACAACCACAAACAAACGACAAACCAGAAGGCTTCGTATGTCTTAAAGACGGTAATTATTATGTCTTGGTAAATTCCACCCGCTCTCTTCTGCCGCTCAACACAAAATCAGCCAGATTAAAAGACAAGACCTTTTAATCTATCCTATTGAAAACACAAACAGAACCAAAAATTCTCTCAGCTAATGAAATATCTTCTTGCTGACATCAAATAATGACATTTTACCTCAGGTGACGCATCAACCGTAATCCAAATTATGCTGAATTAATACAGAACATAGAATAATAGAGTTGGAAGGGATCTCAGAGATCTTCCTTCCTTCCTTCCTTCCTTCCTTCCTTCCTTCCTTCCTTCCTTCCTTCCTTCCTTCCTTCCTTCCTCCTTCCTTCCTTCTCTCACTCCCTACTTCCTTCCTCCCCTCCCTCCCTTCCTCCTCCCTCCCTTCCTCCCCTCCTCCCCTCCTTCATTCTCTCCCTCCCTCCCTCCCTGCCTCCCTTCCTCCCTTCCTTCCCATTGTAACTCCATAAATCAAGAAAGACTTGCTAAGTTTCTTTTAAGCAATTTCCCTTATAGTTCCTCACCCATGGACAGAAATCTTGCTATATATACTAAGGCAAACTACTTGCATCATTAAATATATATAATCTGATAAATTTCTAGGGAGAAGCTGTCTTAACTCTCTTCCTCCCAACCAAACTATCTAAACTTCTCCATCTCTTGGTCCTTTGGAATGCAGCTCCTCCTTCCTGGGAATCCAGTCTACATTCCCCCACAGAGCAAGTCATGTCTCATTCTGTTGAAGCATTGAATACATATCTGATAGCAGAATGTTCCTATGATGGAGTTTAAGAACAAGGTGTCAGGGTTTCGAGTAACACCCCCAACGAAAGAAGATTCTGAGGCTTGAAGTTCCTCAAAGTTCCATTTTATTAGAGATGTCATATTAGCACATCTGGGAAAACCCCAATCTGAAAGTTTCCAGGTTTTCCCCACCCAAAGGAAAGTCCAAGTTCCTGCCCAGCATCCACAAGTTCATCACATGGTCCAATCAATTCACTATCCTAACTGGAGATGCCTTCCAGTTCCAGCCCTCCAGATGCAGGGCAAGATGTCCTTGACTCCCTGAGAAAGGAATGTTATTATGACTACATATCACCCCTGCTCTATACAATCCCCCCTTCCAGTTTCCCACAGTAGTAAATGTGGCAGACCTGATGGCCCAATTCAAAGATGGCTTCTTTTCAAACTGCTGAAGGAGCTGCTGATTCAGTTCTACAGAGGAATTATGGAGTCTGTCATCTGCACCTCTATAACTGTCTGGTTTGGCTCTGCAACTCAACAAGACGGACACAGACTTCAGAGGATAATTAGAACTGCAGAAAAAACAATGGCTACCAACCTGCCTTCCATGAAGGACCTGTATCCGGCACGAGTCAGAAAGAGGGCTGTGAAAATATCTACAGACCCCTCGCATCCTGGACATAAATGGTTTCAACTCCTACCCTCAAAACGACACTATAGAGCACTGCACACCAGAACAACTAGACACAAGGACAGTTTTTTCCCAAATGCCACCACTCTGCTAAGCAAGTAATTCCCACAACACTGTCAAATAATTTACTAAACTGTATTACTATTCTTCTCTTTCTTGCTAGTATCTATCTCTTCCCACTTATGATTATAACTATGTTGCTTGTATCTTTCGATTTATATTCTTTATACTTGTTTCCTAATACAATTTGATAGCTTATTAGTAACCTTGACTATCATTAAGTGTTGTATCTTTTTATTCTTGAGGAATGTATTTTATTCTCCTTATGTACACTGAGAGCGTATGCACCAAAGACAAATTCCTTGTGTGTCCAATCACACTTGGCCAATAAAGAATTCTATTCTATTCTATTCTATTCTATTCTATTCTATTCTATTCTATTCTATTCTATTCTATTCTATTCTATTCTATTCTATTCCATTCCATTCCATTCCATTCCATTCCATTCCATTCCATTCCATTCCATATTCTATTCTATTCTATCCTATCCTATCCTATCCTATCCTATCCTATCCTATCCTATCCCATTCCATTCCATTCCATTCCATTCCATTCCATTCCATTCCATTCCATTCCATTCCATTCCACTATACTCCATTCAACTCCACTCCACTCCACTCCATCTATTCTATTCTATTCTATTCTATTCTATTCTATTCTATTCTATTCTATTCTATTCTATTCTATTCTATTCTATTCCATTCCATTCCATTCCATTCCATTCCATTCCATTCCATATTCTATTCCATTCCATTCCATTCCATTCCATTCCATATTCTATTCTATTCTATTCTATTCTATTCTATTCTATTCTATTCTATTCTATTCTATTCTATTCTATTCTATTCTATTCTATTCTATTCTATTCTATTCCTGACACAAAAAGGCTAAAAGTAACATGAAAGCCAGCTTGGGTGACTTTGAGTTGGTGACTTTCTCTCTCAGCCCAACTTACCTCCCAGTGTTCTGTCCCCGTCTCACACACGCACCCCCACAGACAGTCAATAGTGAAATAAACCAGCCAACAAAGGTTTCTCTAAGAGCAGAATTGGCAGCAACCCAATGGCTGCCTGCCAAGAGTTTTTTACTTACGAAGGGAGCGTTTTTCAAAGCCAACACACAAGAGATAAGAGAATATTCAAAAAGTCCAGCAATGCAGAGAGGTTTGTTCAGTATCAGTTTTTGCTCGTCACAGAGCTTGAACGACCACCACACCCCCTTTTATACCCTGTGGGGTGTGGTCCAGTGACTCAGCCTAATCCCTGGCACGCCTCTTCCTCTGCTGCGCGCGCTTATCTCTGCGACGCTGTCGAGGATCCAGCCAAGACTCATCATCATCATCATTACTGTCCACCTGCGGCTACGTGGAAATGCTAGGCCCCGGTACTATCTCTTGGCCTTCGGAGGACACCGGAGGCATTGCCAGAGAGGAGGGTCCTGGAGAGGGAAGCCTTGCCAACTCCTCTCCTTCACTCTCGGAGCCCTCTCCTGCTGATAACACAGGCTCGGTGATCGGAGCCACAACACCCAGGATTG
Organism: Arizona elegans; assembly: GCA_022577455.1. Taxonomy (NCBI): domain Eukaryota; kingdom Metazoa; phylum Chordata; class Lepidosauria; order Squamata; family Colubridae; genus Arizona; species Arizona elegans. The sequence continues at coordinate 5,028,625 of JAKOOJ010000041.1, read as the reverse complement.
TAGGATTATAGAAGAGGAGGTAAGAGTATTAGGATGTGTTCACAGCACTGAGTTATTTATAAAGGTCGCATTTTAAAGGGGAAAAAAAATCTTTTAAAAAGTTTTAAATCTAAAAAGTTTTAAAATCTTTAAAAAAAAGATTTTCGTGATCATTTCTTGCTACAGAATATGTCAGGAGGAGAAACAAACACGCTTTCCGAATTCGGTCATGCATGAGGTTTAATGAGGTTAATGTGGTAGTAACTAGTCTTTAAAGTTAAACCGTCATTTGAATGTAGCAATTCAAATTTACATTTTTTTTCCCCAGTTTTTGTTCTGAGACATTTCTTCCTCTTTCTTTCTTAAATAGAAGGCATATAGGAAGCACCCACTATAAATCTTCAATGAAAAAGGACTGGGGAAAAAAAAAAGAACACAAACAAGAAGCTAATTAATTCCAGCATATGTTTTAACACACTGGGGGGGAAATGACAGATTATGCATAGCAACAGTTTAATGTACGACAGTGGAACTAATCATGCAGAAGCAAAGATACCAAACAACAATAGAAATTAATTACTTTTCATTTTAACTAATGCCTTCCCTTCTATTTCTTCAAAGTCACAAAGGCTTGAAAACTCTGGATGGAATTCGAAACAGTTTTCCTGGACTCCTAAATCCTGACCTTTCTGAGTACTTCAGAATCTCTCCAACTTCCCATTACATCTAGAATCTGGAACCTCAATCGACATATATATGAGGCTGCATTGATTCAAGTTCTAGATTAAACCCATTTTGATAGGGTGTTTGGGTTCTTTGATGGCAATTTCAGATGGCATGGTCTCTCCACACACGATGCAGGCTTTCTAGAGCTAGAAGCAGCTAAGACAGAAGTGTATATCATTGTATATATTTGACAGACAGACAGACAGATAGATAGATAGATAGATAGATAGATAGATAGATAGATAGATAGATAGATAGATAGATAGACAGACAGACAGATGATAGACAGAGAGACAAATAGATGTGAGAGATGAAAATGGATAGATGTTGGAGAGATACATGATAGATAAATGATAGATAGATGTTAGCTGTTGGATAGATGATAGATAAATGATAGATAGATAGATAGATAGATAGATAGATAGATAGATAGATAGATAGATAGATAGATAGATAGATAAATTGAAAGTTTAGATAGCTTCTAAACTGAAAGTAGGGGCCCAATGATGACAAGTTAGAGAGCTTGTCGAAACATTGCCAAAAAGAAAACTTTTAAATGTTGGTTAGGATTTTAGCCAGAGTTTCAAAAGACCTTACAAAGTGTTTTGTTGGGATTTTGGAGGATTTTAAGCTGGGATCTTAGCCAGGATTTTAAGCATTTTAACTAACAGACTTTTAGTTTGTATGTATGTATGTATGTAATGTTGTATGTAATGACGTGGGAAAACACCCGAGATTTTAACTTTTTAGATAGATAGATAGATAGATAGATAGATAGATAGATAGATAGATAGATAGATAGATGGATAGAGACAGGCAGACAGACAGAGACAGCTAGATTAGAAAGATGCTAACTAGGTGATTCTTAGATGTTGGGTAGATACCGTAGATGATGGATGATATAGATGATAGAAGATAGAGATAGATAGATAGATAGATAGATAGATAGATAGATAGATAGATAGATAGACGGACGATGGATGGATGGATGGATGGATGATAGAAGAAAAGAAATACATTTTCCTCCAAGTGCCAGATGTGAAATATTAGGTCCACATGTGAAAGTCCAATTATTGTTACTCATGCCTACCCACAGGATTATTCTCAACTAACGGTTAGCACCTGCTTGGAGTTAGATGAGAAAAAGGAAATTCAAGGGGGATTAGACTTGGTCCCCTTTTGGCTATGTAGGGATTCTTGGCTGACCTCTCTTTTGACCCCGCCCGCACATTCTGCCACTTCTCCTCCTCCTCCTCCCACACCAACTCCTTCCCAAAAAAGTGAAATCCAGAGCAAATCACATTTAAAAAAAATGAAATGCTTTCCAGATGTTGAACAAACCCCATCGATAATACGAAGAAGAACAGATGCTGAATTCCAATGCAATTCAAATAATTTGGTTCATGCTATTTTTTATTTTTTAATAAATAAAACCTGGGATGAAGATCTCAAGATTTATCTTGATAAATCATGCCCCTGGGTCGTATTGTAAGGGAGACTTTAACCCTCTTCCCTGAGACGGAGCAGTTGCTATAACCCTATGGATAACGTCCGCGTAAATACAGTTTCAGGATTGATCGCACGAGCGAAAAGATGGATGGGAATTCACCACTGTAAGATACAATTCAACACAATGTTGTTGCTGCAGGGAGCTTAGACTGGAGTTTTCCGGGCTTCTCCCGCTGCTTCTGACATTATTCCATCTGTTCTCTATGCGGAAAGTCCAGTTAAGGTGATTGATGGATTTTACTTAGGGTAGTTTGGAACATACATTTTCTACCGCCGGCTGATTTAACTTCTTTTATATCACCACTCAAAGGCAATTTCGAAAGGTATCACATCCAAAGGTGACTGCCCTGATGATGTGCTTATTTTATATAAACACCTCCCTTACCTGCCAAGTTCTTAATGAGCACCACAATAATGAGAGGTACGTTTTTGGGAATGAACTTTCTTCAAAATGCCCTTGACCTTCAATCTCATTAGATGTAGTTTACATGAATATTGGTCCAGGAATGTTAAAAATACCATCACTGTCTAAAGTAGGGGTCACCAAGCTTTCAGACCTCAGGGACCACTAAATTCATAATTTTAAATCCCACGGACCACTAATATGATCTGCCTAATGACCGGCTGGGTGGGCGTGGCTTGGTGGTCATGTGACTGGGTGGGCATCGCCAGGGGTGAAATCCAAAATTTTTCCCTACCGATTCTGTGGGCGTGGCTTGGTGGGCATGGCAGGGGAAGGAAATTGCAAAATCTGTATTCCCACCCCACGCCAGAGGAAGGATACTGCAAAATCTCCATTCCCTCCCCTCCTGGGGGAAGGATATTGCAAAATCTCCATTCCCAACCTACTCTGGGGCCAGCCAGAGGTGGTATTTGCCAGTTCTCCAAACTACTCAAAATTTCTGCTACTGGTTCTCCGGAACCTGTTTGAACCTGCTGGATTTCCGGTTGCTCCCGGTTCTCTCTGGTTCTTGCGAACTGGTAGTAAAAGCAGCAGGAGGCTCCGCCCACCTGCCCTGACATCATATTTGGCAAATTGCACATGCACAGAAGCACGCACACGCTTCCATTGCGAACCGGTAGTAAAGGTAAGTAGAACCTACCCCTGGCATGGCCAACTTGATGTCACTCACATCAAGGGGCGCCTCGCTGGCCTCTACTGGCCCCTCCCCTCCCAGCCCCTCCTCGCCTCCCCCACTCAGCTCCTTAGGGGCCAACAGGAAGCAGTTGCTGGAGCTAAGCAGCCACCATGAGAAAGAGTTGGCAAAATAGCTCAGTTCAAATTGGATCTGACCGAGAAGGAGGCTCAGCAGAAGTACCTCACTGAGGACTAGGAGCATGGGCTTTCCAAGCAGAGGGAAGACCTTGGGAGTGCAAGGCCTGGTACAGGTGCCTGGAGGATCAGCGGGCTGAGATGGTCAGCCAGTTCCAGGCCATTAGACAATCCCACTGGAATGAGGCCCTCCGGCTCTTTGTCACCAGCGGCGCTCCCCTCCAGCCTTCGCCCAAAACCCTGCACCCAAGAGGCCGAAGCAGACCCCAAGTTGGAATTTCTGCCCCCCTCCGACCCACACAAAAGGACCCCGAAGGGGGAGACTCCCCACAGCAACACAAATGTTCATTGCACCTATCGGGCCCAAGGGCCGTAATTTGAGGATCCCTGATTTAGTGCAATATAAAAAATACAAATAATTTTTCTGCGGACCACGAAAATCTTCTCGTGAACCACCAGTTGGTGACCACTGATCTAAAGCAAGGGTGTCAAACCCGAGGCCTGTGGACTGGATCTGGCTCACGGGATGCTTAGATCCGGCACAAGGGACCACCCTGTAAACTGCTATTTTACCAGCTATTGAGATGTTTAGAGTCAATAACCAAATTTGAAAGTTTCCTGGGCTGTCTTCCATTTCACATTATCCTTAGAATAAGATGATAATGCATTTTATAGTTTAGCTTTTTTTTTCTTCGTCTGCTGAAAGTTCCTATTTATGCATTTAAAAATGAAAAAACAAAAAACAGGTACCCTTAAATATTGCAAGCTAAGTCCAGGCATTGATCTATACATTTTCCTTTTCATGGTTCCATTTCAAATGTGAACTTGTTGTGGCCCGTCAGCGGCCTGTGCAGATTGTAGCTGATTCCAACAATGAGGAGGCTGGTGTGGTGCTGCGTGGCGCTCGAGTCGGACAGTGAGGAGGCTGGAGAAGATGTGGTGCCAGAGGCAGGGATTCAGCCAGGGCCTTCAGAACCTCCAGAAGCTCCCATAAGTGAAGAGGACGAAGAGGAGGAGCCTCTTCTCGATGCACGGGCACGCAGAGCTGCCAAAAGGCCAGAGTGGCTCCTCAGGAGGAGGTCTCCTCGAGAGTAAGGCTTGGGGCTAATTGGCCACTCCCTTAGCCTATTTAAGAAGGAATGCCACTTGCAACAAGCAGTAGAGAACAACTTTAGTTCACTCTCTTTTGTGTCTGCAAAAATGCTTCTGGGCTTTCTGCCAACTCTAGTAAGACTGTGATTACCTTATCTTAGAATTCTGGTAGGCTGTTAAGACAGTTCATTAACAGCCTTTGAATGATAAAGACTAAGTTATTTTGAGTAAATAAGCTTTGTATAGAGTTTGTGTGTGCTGCGTTCTTTGGGATCCATAGCTGGGGCAGAACAGAACTCCATTTTTGCAGAATGCGGTAAGATCATTTCTAATGCAATACAATGCACAACTACACACACACACACACACACACACACACACACACACACACACACATGTACAAATGGCTCTCATCATTTGTGAGCTTCTGTTCCAACCGAACGACTTCAGATAATGAGACTACAGACTAGGCTGTGAAAAACTGTAGGTTACAAATATGCACGAGCCCATTCTTGTTTTGCACATTTGTAAGAATGAGTGTGTTTGTGTGTGTGTGTGTGTGTGTCTCTCTCTCTGTCAAAAGTTATTTTCAAAACGAATCAGGTACCAAAAATCCAGAACGTAAATAATCTGCACGAGGAGCGTGCAAGTGTGGTGACATCAGGAGTGGGATTCTACTGGTTCGGACTGGTTCAGGCGAACCTGTAGCTCCGACAATCATCTGGGAGCGAACCGGTTCGCTCCATCTTTGAAGTGGGACCTGCCTGCCTGCCCCTACATTATACTCACCTATATTTCCTTTTCCGAAGCCCAGCTGATCGGGGCAGCAGAGTGGACTGCTGCACCTCAGCTGTTTTCCTTGCCGGCAGTCATCTGGAAGGTGAGTTTTCTCCTAAATGTGCATGCGGGCACAGCATGTGTCTGGCGTGTGCATGTGAAGCACGCGCGAAACGAACTGATTGGATCCCATCCCTGAGTGACATCACATACAAAAGGGGTGGAGCTTTCATTGTCAAGGCATAGATCATCATTTTGATTAAAGCTAGAAGTTTCTGAGGGACAGAAAACCCTTTGATATGGGAAAGGAGGTCTGTTGTGACCCAAGCCCAAGTAGGTAGTATTAGACCCAAACAGTTCCAAAACAAACAGATTTTATTAGAACAGCTGAGAATTAACTCATTCTCAGTGTAGTCCAAACTAAATCAAAACAAAGTCTTCTTAACACAAATTCTTCAGTCTAACCACCAACCTGGGTATAACTAGGCAAACTGCCAAAGGTTTCTCTTGGCAAAAATTCAGAAGCAGAAGACAAGAGATAAGTGCAGCAAGACAAGAAACAAATCTATCAACGTTGTTTTCCATCTAAGAGCCCAAGAGCCGTTGCTGGTCTTTTAAGCCTTATGGGAGGGGCCAATCATCTCTTGGCCCTACTCCCAAGTCATCCTCTTTATTGTAGCTACTCTTGCCTTCTGGCAGCTTTTCTCCTACATGCACTAGGAACAGGCTCCTCCTGTTCCTCTGCCTCTCTACTGTCAGCCTCTGGAGGCTCCAAAGTCCGCACATCACTCCCCGATGGTCCTGGCCTCATCTCTGCCTCTGACGCAGAGCCCTCATCCGGGCCTTCCCCAGCTTCCAGGACTGGCCCATGTTCTTCCTCAGCCTCATCGCTGTCCGACTCTGCTGCCAGGTCCTCAGGCGGCTGGCAAACCAGAACAAGGTCTGAATTTTCCAGTCATATTGTAAATACGTAAAAACACAGATTTGGGAAACTAGGTAACTGCCAATTCTAACCGAAGGCAGAACAAGAAGCAACGGATGGAAACTCATCAAGGAGAGAAGCAACCTGGAATTAAGGAGGAACTTCTTAACAGTGAGAACCATTAGAACAGCTTGCCTTCAGGAGTTGTGAAGTTCTTCTTGGGGGTTTTCAAGAAGAGACTGGACAACTGTTTGTCTGGAATGGATATGGGACTTTTGCTTGAGTAGGAGGTTGGACTACACTAGAAGATCTCAAAAGTCCCTCCCAACTCCGTTATTCTGTTATTTTGTAAGGAAGAGTACTAAGTCTTATTCCAAAAGTTCCAAAAGATTTAAAATCCTTGGCTTGGACATGGTAGAGTCTAAGTTCTTCTCCATAGGACCTGCAGAGTTCTAATGTGAAGGAAGCTGAAGAGGATTAAGATCAAATGTCTTTTTATATTACTTCAAATCTGGTATCTTAGCAGCTAAGGCATACTTCCCATTCCTTAATTATTACAGTGATTAAAATACATGCTTCAGTTGAGAGTAGTTGCTTCTGAGGGTGTCCTTTGATCTCTCTTACAGTTAAATGTCTTTCTTGTAGTCACATTTTCATGCTTTTTTGACTGAGTGAGGAACATCCTCAGTAGTTGGTCTAGATATACTGAGATGATTCAAGCATAATTTAGTGGCATCCAATAATTCTGAAATCAATTGGCCAAGCTGATTATGATTTAAGTTGTCTCACAGACTTCAGCAAAAGCTTAGTGCGACTAACTTGGTCTGGACCCAAATTAGTGGAACCTTAAGATGTTTGGACCAGGGCTGAGGAGACTCAGGTCCCAGTTTCTCCCCAGACGTGGAAGCTTAGTGGATTAATTTGGGCAAGCAATCTCATTCCATCCAACTAATCTCTAAGGGCATAAATAAAACAAAATCACCATGTCCACTACGTAAATTCTCAGAGAATTAGGCATGTATAAATGCAAATATTGATGATGCTGCAGAAATGTTGTTGACAACTACATCAAAAGCTTTAGGATCTATTTGTTGTGCCTGCCTCTTCTAGCAGTTCATTTCTGTAGCCTTTCTGAAAGCTGAACCAGGGGTGCTATTCAGCAGGTTTTGACAGGTTCTGGAGAACTGGTAGCAGAAATTTTAAGTAGTTCGGAGAACCGGTAGCGGAAATTTTGAGTAGTTCAGAGAACCGGTAAATACCACCTCTGACTGGCTCCAGAGTTTAAGTTTAAGTTTAAGTTTATTAAAATTTATATGTCGCCCTTCTCCCGAAGGACTCGGGGTGGCTCACATCAATAAAATCACAATAAAAACAACAATAATAAATACGATTAAAATTAACAATTAAAATTCAGTTTAAAACCCACAATTAATTAAAACTCCCAGAACAGACTCAGCCAGTTTGCTTAAAGAGCCATGTCTTCAGGTCCTTGCGGAAGGAACGGAGATCAGGGGCTGTCCGGAGCTCGGTGGGTAACTCGTTCCAGAGGCTCGATGCAGCCACAGAGAACGCCTTCATCCTGGGTGCCATCAGCCGACATTATCTGGCCGATGGCACGCAGAGGAGGGGAGCTCTATGTGAGTGCACTAGGCGGTGGGAGGCCGGTAGGCAGTGGTCCTACAAATATCCCGGGCCCATGCCATGAAGGGCTTTATAGGTCAAAACCAAAACCTTGAAGTGGATCCAAAGGACCACTGGCAACCAGTGCAGCTTGTGCAGGAGAGGTGTAACCCGGGAGTAGCGGGAAGCTCCCATAATAACCTGCGCAGCTGCATTCTGGACCAGTTGGAGCCTCCGGGTGCACCCCAAGGGCAGCCCCATGTAGAGGGCATTGCATGTAGAGTGTGGTGGGAATGGATATTTTGCAATATCCTTCCTCCAGGAGTGGGGAGGGAATGGGGATTTTGCAGTATCCTTCCCCTGCCATGCCCACCAAGCCATGCCTACCAAGCCACGCCCACAGAACCAGTAGTAAAACAAATTGAATTCCACTACTGAGCTGAACCAAAGGAGAGTTCAAAGCGATCTTAATTGGTTCAAGGCTTAGCCCAGGGAAAGCAAGAATACATTAAGAATTAAAAAATACATTTAAAGAAAAATTACTGGGAAGAAACTCCAACATTTTAACAAAAAGATGTAAAATGGGGAGAGAGGGGGGAAGGAGGAAGAAGAAGAAGGAGGAGGAAGAGGAAGAGGAAAAAGGAGAGAGAGAGAGAGAGAGAGAAAGAAAGAGAAAGAAAGAGAGAGAGAGAGAGAGAAAAGAATCTTAATCTTTGTTAACATCAAGGCCATGAATATCACAATAAAAGGGCAATGCCATATCCACAAAACTTGGATTAACAATTTAAGTGTTAACAAATTAACAAACAACCAGGTTTGGTTAAACCTCAAGATTTGCAAATCCATTCAACATTTAACATTTTGGTCCATTACAAAAAAACGTTTAGTTGCTGCCTTCCAGATACGTTGGTCTACGGTAGTCAAAATGGCTGGCCGGGGAGCCTGGGAACTGTCGCCAAGAACATAAGAGTGTTAAAAGTGATCCTGAATCCGTGCCTTGAGATAGGATGGCGTGAGAGGGAAAAAAAGGAAGGAAGAAACCGCCCAATGCCCATTGCAAGAATCAACTCCCAGCTGGAGAAAGTGCAACGCTTACATCTTTAACAACACAACTCCCTTGGCCGGATGTTGTGGGTCACCAGCCTAATTCCTGAAGGTAAAGGTAAAGGTTCCCCTCGCACATATGTGCTAGTCGTTCCCGACTCTAGAGGGCGGTGCTCATCTCCGTTTCAAAGCTGAAGAACCAACATTGTCCCAAGACATCTCCGTGGCCAACATGACTCAACTCCAAAGGTGCACGGAACACTGTTCCCTTCCCACCAAAGGTGGTCCCGATTTTTCTACTTGCATTTTTTATGTGCTTTTGAACTGCTAGGTTGGCAGAAGCTGGGACAAGTCACGGGAGCTCACCCCATTACGCGATGCTAGGGATTCGAACCGCTGAACTGCCAACCTTTCGATTGACAAGCTCAGTGTCTGAGCCACTGAGCCACTGCATCCCTTCCTTACATCCCTAATATTTTTACCACTCTTTGCTCTCAAACATTAGTTCTTCCAGATTTGGCACGTCCAGATTTGGTCCCTTACACTTTAAACACCGCATCCCTTAAGTCCCTTCCTGAAGGTACCTTCTTTCAAAGGTAAGCAAGAGGAATGACGTTCCTTCCCGAAGGAAATTAATAAAGCATCTGAACTGCCCACAAACAGTTTCCTAGAGTTGCATAGCTAGCATTCTCTAGAACTGGAGGAGGATGAGGGGTGGCGGTGGCTGAGGCTCATAGGTTATGCATTCCACACGAATGAGCCAGGGGGAATGAATGGTCATGCTAGGAATCCATGAGAACAATTTTGACTGATGATATATATTGATTTCCTCCCCAGTTCCCAGCTTGCGTACAGTAGTGGCCAAAATTGTGGAAACCTTTTGGGAAAAGTGTATTTTCTAAAACTAGCTAATAACACCACTTTTTTTTTTCTTTTGGAGTAGTAGCATAAAATTAAATATCAATGGAAAGATAATTTAATCAAGAATGTTATGCCATACCTTGTATGAAGGGTTTGCTACTAGAATAGCAGTTACAGTATAAACAAGAAAAGTGAAACACAGAAAAAAAGGAGAGATATACAAAATGATACAAAATTTTATATCAATGGAAAGATAATTTAATCAAGAATGCCATGCCATAACTTGTGTGAAGGGTTTGCTACTAGAATAGCAGTTACAGTATAAAGAAGAATGATTTTAATGATTTTAATTTGGTTTTAAAATTGGTTTTAAAATGAGAGTTTTAAATTTGGCCTATGATTTAATTATTTTAATCTGCTTTTAAATTCTATTTTGTACATTGTTTTATTATGGCTGTTCACAGCCCTGAGCCCTTCGGGAGAAGGGCGGTATATAAATTAAATAAATAAATAAATAAATAAATAAATAAATAAATAAATAAATAAATAAGAAATAAGAAAAGTGAAACAGAGAAAAAAGGAGAGATATACAAAAATTATCACCATAAAAAAAAAAAGAGAGAGAGAGAGATATACAAAAATTATCCCCATGTCAACAAGACAGGGATGTCCGTTGTCCCCATTGTTGTTTATTTTAACACTAGAAGTCTTGTTAAATACAATAAGGGACTCTAATATCTTGAAAGGTATAATGATAAGGCAAGAGGATTACAGAATAAAGGCATTTGCAGATGATCTGGTTGTTACCCTAACACAGCCAATGGAATCAATAATCCAGATGAAGGACATTATACAAGACTATGGTAAAGTTTCAGGTTTTAGACTGAACCAGAAAAAAACCAAGATGATAGTCAAAAATATGACACAAGATCGTAAATACGAGCTTGAAAGGAGGGCAGGTTTTGAGATTGTACCAAAGGTAAAATATCTAGGAGTTCAGGTTGCAGAATCAAATATGAAATTGTTTCAAAATAATTATGAGGTGTTGTGGCGAGAGGTGCAAAAAGACATGGAGACTTGGAAAAAACTGCAGCTGTCTTTACTTGGAAGAATAGCAGCAGTTAAGATGAATATTTTGCCAAGATTTCTCTTTTTGTTTCAAATGATTCCGGTGCTTAAAAATGATAAACAACTAAAAGTATGGCAAACTGGAGTGAACAAGTTTATCTGGAACGAGAAAAAACCGAGACTAAAATTGAAAATTATGCAAGATGTTCCAGAAAGGGGAGGTCTTAAACTTCCAAACCTACAGTTATATTATGATGCAGCAGCTTTGACTTTAACAAGTGATTGGTTTGGAGGAAAAAAGATTGGAATATTAAATGCAGAAAGTTTTGATTTGGAATTTGGATGGCACGCTTACTTATTTTATGACAACAAAGTGGATAAAGCATTTAAAAGCCATATACTTAGAGATTCTTTGTTGAGAGTTTGGAAGAAGCACCGACTCAAATGGGATTATAAAATACCGCTATGGCTGGATCTTGGTCATACTTTGTGGAATACAAATATAATGTCACTCGGGGAGTTTTTATACAAAGAGGTTCTTTTTACAGATGCGGGCAGATGGCAGCTGAAGACATTACAGACATTGTTGGCTGAAGGGATTAATCTAACTTGGTTACAATATAATCAATTGCAATTGAGATGGAAAGAGGACCAAAAAACTGGTATTATGGAATATGAGGAATAATTGGTCAGACATATAAAAGAGAAAGGTCCAATGCATATTAAAAGACTTTATAATGTTCTGTTAGAAAGGGATTCAGAAACTGAATTAGTTAAAGATTGTATGATTAAGTGGGCACAAAATTTTGAGGAACCAGTGATGTTGGAAACATGGGAAAAAATTTGGGTTCAGAATGTTAAATTTACACAGTCGCAGAATTTGAGGGAAAATTTTTATAAAATGTTTTATAGATGGCATTTAGACCCCAAAAAATTGTCGTGTATGTACCCTAATGTGCAGCCTAAATGTTGGAGATGTGATTGTCTAGATGCTACATATTATCATGTTTGGTGGACCTGTAAGAAAGTTAAGGCTTTTTGGATAAAAATTTGGTGGGTCATGCAGAATGTTCTGAAGAAAAAAATTCAATTTTCTCCACAATTGTTTTTACTGGGTATAGTTAAGGGTTTTACATTGGGTGAAACAAAACTGATATTGCATATGATAACAGCAGCAAGATTGTTGATAGGTAAATACTGGAAAAATGAAGCGCTGCCCACGATTGAGGAATGGACTTTGAAGATGGCCAGTTTTGCAGAGATGGCGAAGATTTCAGCATATTTAAAAGATTGTTCACAAGAGACTTATGAATGGGAATGGAAGAGGTGGATAGATTATGTTCAGAACAAATATCAAACTAGGAAGTATCAAATAGCTTTTATTTGAAAATGTTATATTAAGATAGAAATATTTTAAGGTAATGAGGATGAAAAATTTATTTGAAAATGTTATATTTAGAAATATTTTAAGGTAATGAGGATGAAAATTTATTCGAAAATGTTATATTAAGATAGAAATAGGTTAATGTAAGGAAGATGAAAATTTATAAGGGGGAGGGAGGGGTTCAAGTTTTATATAAGGAGGGTTTTTCCTTTTACTTGATATGAGTATATTGTGTGGAAGTCTGGGGGGGGGAGGGTTAGGGTGGGTTAGGGAGGTTGGGAAGTTTGGGGTGGGATGAGGGGGAAAAGAAGGGGTGAAAATGTAATTGTAAAACTTTTGCAATAAAAAAAAAAATTATCCCCATGTCAGTGAATCCTTAGTTGGGTAACCTTTAGCATGAATTATGGCCTTACAACGTCTTCCCATGGAGTGAACCAAGTCTTTTGAGTTCTGCAGCTGTTCTCATGTGAAACCAAGATTGAAGGATGGCTTCTATTAACTGGGTTTTATTGCTGGGTCACTTCAGACTAACAAGTTTCTTTAGTCAGTTCCATAGATTTTCAATTTGGTGAACGTCTGGGCTATTCCCTGGCCATTCCAGCAGTAGAAGGATTATCTTGAAACTCCCCCCCCCCCAAAAAAAATGGTGTTATTAACCATCAAACCACGAAAATACACTTTTCCCAAAAGGTTTCCACAATTTTGGCCACTACTGTAGATGATTTCTCTGTTGACACAAAGTGCGGGGGGGGGGGGTGGTTTCCCTCTTCCTTATCTGCCATTTATTAAGACCAAAGAAAGGAAGCCAAGAAAGAGGTTATGTAATTTTCCAATGTTGGAAGAAACATCCTTCTGGGTTCTGCTCCAAGTGGGGAAACAGACACTGGAAACATGGAGACTGCTTGGAAAGATGGTTTAATGGTGGACAGGATCACATGGCTTGAGTTCCTGAACAGAAAAAGGGGCAGATACAGTAAATCCTTGGGTTTTTATGCTCTCTCTGGCTCTGCATTTCTTGGGGCCCCAAAAGAGTATCCTGATTGGTTGTCAGACTCCCAGGGGGTGGGGCCTTGCTGGCTGATGGTCACATGTGCTTCCCAGGTCACATGTGGTGAGTTTCTGCTGCTATTGTGTGGAGGGCTAATCCTATCTTTGTTGGATCTTTGGCAATTCCTACTATGGCTCTGCCTGAAGGAGGCAGATCTTTGTTATGTAGAATAGACTGGCCCAGGCCTTAATGGCCCATTGACAAAGGGTGGGGAGCAGGAAGATGGGAGCTGCTTCAAAACATGCTTATCCATTTCTCATCCAAGGAAATATAATATTCTGCCTTTTTCATATTTCCTAAAATATTTCACTCTTCCAGGAAAGGGGTGGGTGCTAACTTCCTACACCAAGCACTGCTTTTTAAAAAAAAAAAAAAATTGTGAAGGCAGGAATAACACACCATTTTTCTTTTAACAGTACAATGCCTCCTCTTAGTTATGCGGGGTTATGCAAAAGAGACTTTGATGTCAGGCCCACAACAAAAGCTCATCGGATCCAAACTGTTAACCTTTTCTGTTAACTGGCTTAAAATACCTAGCTCCCACTTCAGCGGATGCAAAAAAAAAACAAAAACAAATTAAAAGCAGTGGTGAAATGTAAAATTTGTTACTACCGGTTCTGTGGGCGTGGCTTGGTGGTGGGGTAATGTGACTGAGTGGGCGTGGCCAACTTTTTTTTTTTACTTTTAAAACCATTTTTTCTACAAAAATGGACAAAAAGCATTAAAAAATGCTTTTAAAAACCTCTGACGGTCTCAGCTGAATTGCCTGATCGTCAGAGGCTTTTTTTTCTTTTAAAAGCCTCTGACGATCCCAGCTGAGTTTCCTGATTGTCAGAGGGATTTTTTTTCTTTTAAAAGCCTCTGACAATCCCAGCTGACTTTCCTGATTGTCAGAGGGATTTTTTTTCTTTTAAAAGCCTCTGACGATCCCAGCTGAGTTGCCTGATCGTCAGAGGCTTTTTTTTTCTTTTAAAAGCATTTTTTTTCTACAACCTCTTCGAGAGGTTGTAGAAAAAATGCTTTTAAAAGCCTCTGACGATCCCAGCTGAGCCGCGCGATCATCAGAGGCTTTTTTTTAACTTTAAAAAGCATTTTTTCAGCCGAAGAGGTTGTAAAAAAAAATGCTTTTAAAAATAATTTTAAAAAGCCTCTGATGATTGTGCGGCTCAGCTGGGCATGGGGGTGGGCCAGGGATTTTTGCCACTGGTT
>JAKOOJ010000041.1:4984113-5009113 GCA_022577455.1 Arizona elegans | reverse complement strand
TTCTATTCTATTCTATTCTATTCTATTCTATTCTATTCTATTTCCATTCCATTCCATTCCATTCCATTCCATTCCATTCCATTCCATTCCATATTCTCTCTTCTCTTCTCTTCTCTTCTCTTCTCTTCTCTTCTCTTCTCTTCTCTTCTCTTCTCTTCTCTTCTCTTCTCTTCTCTTCTCTTCTCTTCTCATTATCTCAAGAGATTGGAATTACATTTATCTGTTAAGCTGACTCTCGTGCCTGGTCCTTTTTTTTTTTCTTTTCTTTTTTTCATTTTTACTTTTATGTTTTGTCCAAAAAACAAACAAACAAACAAAAAAAAAAAAAACAATTTTCTTTAGAAAAGAAGTCTGGGGGTAACATGACTTTGGATTCGGACTCCCAGGAAGATGATCAGAATTTTATTTGGAAAGAGTGGGTGGGTTGTTGTTGTTGTTGTTGTTGTTTTAACAAGGCAAGCCAGAAGGAGAGAGAATAAAAAAAGGGGGGAAAACTCCATTTCTATGTAGTCCACCAAATGTTTTTATTGACAGATTCCTCTGATCTTCCACCAAGCAGCTGAAACGTGTCACTACATACAGATGCTATCTGCACTGCAGAAATCATTAATAGAGACATTTCAAATAGGTCAGAATAGACAAAAAACCCCACCCCTCTTCAATAATATTTCAGAGGTTCCTAGGCTGTCTGGCGGATTGGTTAATTAATTAAGCCCGCCTGGTCCCCCCGTGCCTTAATTAAAAGCTTGTAATTGGATTTTGCTATTATTGTTTATGATGGTTCGATGGAGAGTCATCCAGATGTTCAGACTGAATTCAGCATTCTTTATTCGCCTACGGAGTCCTTCCCAAAGACCCAAGGAATAGGCAGAGGTGGATATTCGATGGTGTTACGGATATTGAGACAGGATGTAAGCTGTTGTGAGTAAACTGACTGATGGCGGATTTGTCAATACCAATGATGGTGTTCGAGTGGGGTTCCAGTTGTTTTGGGACTGCACCCAAGGTGCTTATGACTATTGGTACTGCCTTTGCTTGCCTTTGCCACAGTTGTTCTATTTCTATTTGTAGGTCTTTGTATTTTGTTATCTTCTCCAATTCTTCTCTTCTGCTGTCTCCAGGCACTGCCACATCCACTATCCAGTCTTCCTCCTCCCCCCCCTCCTCCTCCTCCTCTTCTTCTTCTTCTTCTTCTTCTTCTTCATCTTCTTCTTCCTCCTCCTCCTCCCTCCCCTCCTCCTCCTCCTCCTCCTCTTCTTCTTCTTCTTCGTCTTCGTCTTCTTATTTCTCCTCCTCCTCCTCCTTCTCTGTCTCCTCCTCCTCCTCCTCCTCCTCCTCCTCCTCCTCCTCCTCATCATCATCTCTTTTATTCATTAAACATGAAATTCAGTCAACTGAACATTTTAAAATGGGTCATAAATACAATTGACTGATGCTAATGGTTGATACGGGTTGCTGCCAGCGTCCTAGGTATCAGCCAAATATCTTCTTAAAATGTACGATGTTCCAAATAGCACAGTTTTTTGCAGTTCCACTGGTGTTATTGCAGGAAGCTACAATTTCTTGATGTATTTTGTAAAATTCTTGGACATGGTACCAAGTGCCCCAATGACAATGGCTATCACTGTCACATGTTTCATCCATAACCGCATAGTTTTGATGGCCAGATCGCGATAGTTCATGATTTTTCACAGTTCTTTTTCTTCGACTCTGGCGTCTCCTGGTACAGCGATATCAATAAATTGTACACTTCGGTTTTCAACAACTGTGATATCTGGCGTGTTGTGTTCCAAGTGAAGATCCGTCTGTATTCGAAAGTCCCACAAG
The DNA here is from genome assembly GCA_022577455.1 of Arizona elegans. Taxonomy (NCBI): domain Eukaryota; kingdom Metazoa; phylum Chordata; class Lepidosauria; order Squamata; family Colubridae; genus Arizona; species Arizona elegans. The sequence goes on along the minus strand of JAKOOJ010000041.1, from coordinate 5,007,286 downwards.
ATCTTCACCTTCTCAGTTTCAACAACTTTTTCCACTTTGTGTTCCCATGACTTTTCAGATACAGGTAAGTCATATTTTTTACATAATGGCCAGTAGATTAATTTAGTAACTCGATCGTGTCTAGCTTTGTAATCAGCTTGTGTGATTTTGCTGCACTCACATATTAAATGTGAAACAGTTTCAACTTTATCATTGCAAAGTCAGCAGTTTAGATTGTCAATGGACTATTATTGTTGTTGTTGTTGTTGTTGTTGTTTTGCATTATATCTGCAACTACCCTAGGATTTCAGGGAGAAACACTGAAAGCAGGGATGGAATTCAGCTGGTTCAGACTGGTTCGGGCGAGCCGGATGTTAATTTTAATCTGGTTTGGCGAACCAGTTGTTCCAAGGACTGTCTGACCCCGCCCACCCCACCCCTCCCAGGAGTCTCCACGCAGCCGGTTTTGGATGCCAGGTAAGCGCAGGGCGTGTGCGGAGACTCTGGGAGGGTGAAAAACGGGCCTACTGGAAGTACCATAAGTCCAGAAATGGGCCTATTTCCAGCCTCCAGAGGGCCTCTGGAGCCCAGGGGAGGCCATATTCACCCTCCTGGAGGCTCCAGGAAAGAATCTGGAGCCTGGGGAGGGTGAAAAACAGCCTACCGGAAGTACTACATGTCCGAAAACTAGCCTGTTTCCGGCATCCGGAGGGCACGTGAAAAGAACCGGTTGTTACAACTGATGAATCCCACACTGACTGAAAGCTGTGAACTGCTGGAGATTCCTCTCTCAATTACATCACTCAGGCCTGCTCACGCACAAAATAAAATAATGTAACACAGTCCATTGTGAAACCTGCTGGTTGCTGCAGGGTATTTTACTTACTTGGGGCCTCAGTGTGAAATCTTGTAGGAATTTTATCCTCCTCAAAGTTTTGAAAGTGCTCGAAGGAGGTTTTTGAGCCCAAAGAAAATAAACTTCATGCTCTTGTATCTTTGTTTTCCCTGGCCAGGCATTTGGAGAACGGTGGCAGAAATTTGAGGAAGAAAGAAGCATGATGAGAGAGAGAGAGAGAGAGAGAGAGAGAGAGAGAGAGAGAGAGAGAGAGAGAGAGAGAGGGGAGGGAGGGAGGGAGGGAGGGAGGGAGGGAGGGAGAGAGAGAGAGAGAGAGAGAGAGAGAGATATGAAAACAAGAACAGAGAACTTCAGTTGCGAAGCAGCTGAGAAATTGAACAGTGCCAAATCTGGAAGAACTAATGTTTGAGAGCAAAGAGTGGGAAAAATATTAGGGATGTAAAGAAGGGACGCGGCGGCTCAGTGGCTAAGACACTGAATTTGTCGATTGAAAGGTTGGCAGTTCAGCGGTTCGAATCCCTAGTGCCGCGTAATGGGGTGAGCTCTTGTGACTTGTCCCAGCTTCTGCCAACCTAGCAGTTCGAAAGCACATCAAAAATGCAAGTAGAAAAATAGGGACCACCTTTGGTGGGAAGGGAACAGCGTTCCATGCACCTTGGGCATTTAGTTATGCCGGCCACATGACCACGGAGACGTCTTCGGACAGCGCTGGCTCTTCGGCTTTGAAACGGAGATGAGCACCGCCCCCTAGAGTCAGGAACGACTAGCACATACTGTATGTGTGAGGGAAACCTTTACCTTTAAGGAAGGGTTTGGTTTTTTTTTTTTTTTTTTGCATAGCTATTATTTCATTCAAGTCATGCTTTTTCCACTGGAGCTCAAACATAGAGGTCATTCTTATATTATTGCAAAGACAGTAAGTTCATTCAAATCACCTCCCTGAAATTTGAACTTTGCTCTCCCTGGTTCCACTCTTCAACTGTTATGCCATGTTAATTCTCTCTGCATTAAATATGCTTAGGCCAAATAACAACGATGGTTTAATTTACTACCTTAAACACAAGCTAAAGTGGCTTTTTCAAGAGGCAACTGGACTTCCTTTGTTTTCCCTTGGTAGTACAGGGGTTTAAGGCACCCTGTTATTAAGCTGGTTATTAAGACCAGCTGCCTGCAATTACTGCAGGGTTCGAATCTCGCCAAGGCTCAAGGTTGACTCAGCCTTCCATCCTTTCTAAGGTAGGTAAATTGAGGACCCAGTTTGTGGGGGCAATAAGCTGACTTTGTATAAATATACAAAAGGATGAAGGCTATTGCTGAGCACATTGTAAGCCGCCCTGAGTCTTCGGAGAAGGGCGGCATATCAATCAAATTTAAAAAAAAAAAAAAAGATGCTTCGCTTCGCTTCTCATCCAAGAAGCTTCTTTAGTTCTGCCTGAAAAACAAAATTGAAGAAGCTTCTTGGATGAGAAGTGAAATGTCTTCAAGGAAAAACAAAGAAAGTCCAACCATAACTGGATGACTGAGAATCTCCATGGAGACTTAAATACAGCCAGGGGTTGGCTTCAAAACTTTTAGCAAGGGGTTCTCTGCTTGGTTGCTGGGTGGGCGTGGCCATGATGGGCGTGGCCTAGTCGGCCTCCTGTACCATGGTGGGGGGGGATTGTTTTTGCCCTCCCTGGGCTCCAGAGGCTTTTCTCAAGCTTCTGGGAAAGTGAAACACTCCTATTCCAGCAGGCCGGCCTGGCCTAATTTTTTCCCCTTCTTTTAAATTTTTAAACTCAAATTTTAATTCGTTTTAAATTATTGGGAGTTTTAAATTGTCTCGGGCAAAAATTATTTAATTGGGTTTTAATCATGTCTTAACTTTTGTATTTATGTGTTTTATTTCGTGCCTGTTCACCACCCTGAGTCCTTCGGGAGTACGGCGGTGTACAAATTTAATAAAATGAAAAAAAAAAAAAAAAGAAAAAAAAAAAGAAAAATGAAACTGGCCTCCCCAGGCTCCGGGGAGGCCCTCTGGAGGCTGGAAACAGGCCCGTTTCCAGCCTTCCCAAACTTCCGGTAGGTCCATTTTTCACCCCTCCCTGAGATTCTGCGTGCATCAGGGGTGAAATCTAAAATTTTTCCCTACCAGTTCTGTGGGTGTGGCTTGGTGGGGGGTGGGGGTCCTGTGACTGAGTGGGCGTGGCCAACTCAATGTCACTCACAGCCACACCCACTCAGTCACAAGACCATCTCCCACTAAGTCACGCCCACAGAACCCGGTAAGAAAACTTTTTTAAATTTCTATTCTGCCACCCACTCGCCACCCGCTCTCTCTTCGCTTTGGGTCGGGGGCCAGGGCCCAGGGATGCACCCACCCGCCCCATTCCCTGGAATCGGGGAATGCACCATTCCCCAACTCCAGCCTTGCTGTGGAGCCACTGCCTGCTCGCCCTTTGCTACACGATGTATCCTACTGCTCACCTTTCTCCCACGTCTGGCTGTCAGGGAAGGCAAGCACCCGAAAGTTACCAGCTGGCACGTGAACCAGAGTGGCTCATTCAAGAAGGAGAGTGAGCGACTCCGGTAACTTTTGGGTGCTTGCCTTCCCTGACAGCCAGCCGCGGGAAAAAGGAGAGCAGTAGGATACACCACGTGTCGAAGGGTGAGCAGGCAGCAACTCCGCAGCAAGGCCGGAGTCGGGGAATGGTGTATTCCCCGACTCCCAGGAATGGGGCGGGTGGGTAGAGCCTCCAGCTGCCATTGCTAACCGGTTCTCCAAACTACCGGCCATCATCACTACCGGATTGGCTGATCTGGTCCAATCCGGTAGCATTTCACCCCTGGCGTGCACCCGGCACTTACTGGCATCCAAAATGGGCTGAGTGGGGACTCCTGGGAGGGCCAGGGAGGGGTCGACAGGGGTCAGCCAGGAGTGGGATTTGGGGGGTTCTCTGACTGCACAGAATCTTAGCTAGAGGTTCTCCTGAACCCCTGCAAACCCCCAGCAGCCCCACCCCTGGATACAGCCCAATAAATCCTGGGACACTGATGGATGGAAGACAGAAAAGGGAGCAGGAAATATTTGGAGACGAACCGACATAGGCCCTTCTTCAATCCTAAATTGCATTAACAGAGGGTCATAGAAACTTTATTTTCTTTTATTTTTTATTATTTCATTTTTCTTTTATTTTTTATTATTTCATTTTTCTTTTATTTTTTATCGTTTCATTTTTATATTTTGTTTTAATATTACATTTATTTATTTTATATTTTATATTTTATTTTATTTTAATATTTCATTTCATTTTTTATTTTATTAATTTTTCTTTTATTTTTTATTATTTCATTTTTATTTCAATTTTATTCTATTATTTTTATTCTTTATTTCATTTATTTTATTTTAAAAAAAGAGGAAAAGAGAAGGAGGGAATAGAGGTACCTTCTATGGAGGTGGCAACGTGTCTATATTTAGATGTTGACTCTACACTTCTAGAGTATTGATTTCCATTGCACTGTATTTTTTTTTTTATAACTACTGTTTTATCAGATTATTTTATTTCGCCGTTCAGCATCTGCTTGCTCTCTGGAAAGCTTTGTGGATCCATTCTGCTGAATTGTTTGGTAAAGCAGGAAAACAGAAAATATTTCAGCTTCATGGCCCCAAAGGCTGCATATGATTAGCTGGATTAATCAAAGCTTTACTCCCAGATACTTCCAACTGACAGCTGGCGCGTCTCCAAAGCAAGATACAACTCCATACTCTCTATTCTGCACTTTGGAGACTTGCCACAACTTTCTAATAAGACACAGTTAAAATTGCAGGAAGGAAGGGGGGTCAAAGGTCACATGGCGAAAGAAAAGTGGTTGTAATTTCATTCTCCGCCGACAAATTGAGAGTCGGGAAAATCTCAGAGATAAATCAAGTTAATATTAAAGTGCCATGCAGTGATCAAAAGCGTGAGCCAAAAAAAAAAAGAAAGAAAGAAAAGAAAAATACACAGGGTTGCAAGCAAAGTTTGCGATCTTGGTTTCTGCATTGGGGTTTATCACCTGTTCTCTGATAACATTTTTAGATTCAGAAGATGAGGCTCTTCAGAGGTGGCCCATGGGTGTGTGTTCCTTCTGAACATATGCAGGGCGCAAGATATAGCATGGTGGACAGAGGTCAGCACAAGTGGAGCTGATGTGGCCCAGAATAGTCACAGAGAACATAACCAATAGTTGTGATGGCCCGTCAGCGGCCTGTGCAGATTGTAGCCGATTCTGACAATGAGGAGGCTGGTGTGGTGCTGCGCCAGCAGCCTGTGCAACAATGCAACTGTCGGACAATGAGGAAGCTGGAGAAAATGTGGTGTCAGAGGCAGGGATTCAGCCAGGGCCTTCAGAACCTCCAGAAGCTCCTTTAAGTGAAGAGGATGAAGAGGAGGAGCCTCTTCTTGAAGCACGGGCGCGCAGAGCTGCCAAAAGGCTGGTGTGGCTCCTCAGGAGGAGGTCTCCTTGAGAATAAGGCTTGGGGCTAATTGGCCACTCCCTTAGCCTATTTAAGAAGGAATGCCACTTGCAACAAGCAGTAGAGAACAACTTTAGTTCACTCTCTTTTGTGTCTGCAAAAATGCTTCTGGGCTTTCTGCCAACTCTAGTAAGACTGTGATTACCTTATCTTAGAATTCTGGTAGGCTGTTAAGACAGTTCATTAACAGCCTTTGAATGATAAAGACTAAGTTATTTTGAGTAAATAAGCTTTGTATAGAATTTGTGTGTGCTGCGTTCTTTGGGATCCGTAGCTGGGGCAGAACAATAGTGAGTCAGCAACATGCTGATACCCTGTACTTGTGTTGTGGCCCACCAGCGGTCAGCAGACTCGGACAGTGAGGAAGTCCTCAAATTGTCATTGAGGTTGATGTGACATAAATGTCATAGTCAAAACCAAAGTGACTAAGTGTTCCTAGTCCGAAGAGAAAGTTCAGATGCTATATTTTCATTTGTGGTTCAGCTATTAAGTTGTGTCCAACTCTCTGCAGCTGTTGGGGCCCTCCAGTGACCAGCAGAACAGGCAGCAGATTTGGACAGTGAGGGAGTTGGGGAGGAACATGGGCCAGTCCTGGAGTCTGGGGAAGGCTCTGATGCGGGCTCTGCATCGGAGGCAGAGATGGGGCCAGGGCCGTCAGACAGTTGTCAGCTGCCTTCGGAGTCAGAGATAAGTGGGCCTGAAGAACAGCTGGAGCCTGTTCCCGATGTGCAGAGCTGCCAGGAGAAGGGAACAGTTAAGGAACAAGGGCCGACTCAGGAGTAAAGGCACAGGTGGACGGTGAATGGCCCCTCCAGGGAATAAAGAGGAGCGAAAGGGGAGTGGAGTTTACAGGAGACAATTAGTTCACTTCATTAGTGTGAAGATCTGTTCGTGACTCTCAGAGACTCCTTGCCAAGTCTTTTCTTGTTTCAGCTTGTGTGAAGATATCGGCCTGGCAGCGCTCCAAACCTGATAAGGTCTGTGGTAGTAAATTCGCCCTGGAAAGACTGTTTGCCGGATCTGAATGAGAGGAATTCACACTAGCTTAATAAAAAGGGGTTTTGTTGGGACAAGGAGTCTGCTTCGTGCTTTTGGGAAGCCTAGGTCAGAACGATTTGCACAACACCTTGACTTATCAGGAATCAATGTCTACAGCAGCAGTGGCCAACAGTGTGTAAATGTGGCCACCTACACAGATGGGATTCCTAGAGAGTTTGCTCTCAGATCCTTTTCCTGCAGAATTGCAGTTCGCCAACTGTTCATGAGCATCAAATGAAGACCAAAGTATATTTGCCTTCATTTGTGAAGAACGTGTTGTTTGTTGGGTTTTGGTTGCTCTATGAGCTTGGTTGTTTTCTTGCAGACATTTCAATCCCCAACTAGATAACCTCATCAGTGCTAGAACGGAGGGAGGTTTGCTATCTGTTTATATGCCCTGTCAATGTTGTTAGGAATGTTCTTTGTTGTTGTTGTTTACTCTTTGATTCTTCATCTGAATCAGCAGTTCCTTGATGGGGGTATTGTTTACCACTTGCTTGTTGATCTGGTATTAATTCTGGTGTTAATCTCTGCTTCTCTAGGTGTTGAGTGCTGGTCTTTTTTTGTTTCCTTTTTGGCTTTTTTGGATGTCTCATTTGAGTGAGATGTAAATGTTGCTTACATCTATGTGCCTGTTGATGGCTGATTTGTCTGTGTCTCAGACTTCCAGGAATTCTCTAAACGCTTTTGGACTTAGCTTGATTTAGAATAATCACAGTTTCCCAGTTGGGACTATGGTTAAGCTTGTCCATGTATTGAGCAATCAAGGCATTTTCATCATGCCTTCTGACTGCTATTTCTACACTTCTTGTCAGCTTTGGAAGCCATATTAATGCCAGAAGCTTCCACGCGGCCACCTTTTTGTGCTTGAGAAAGTAGGAGGGGGGTGGTTTAGTCAAGAGATTGTAGTTAGACATAATAGCATTCTTCTTTTCGGTCAAAATGTATTTTGCAAATACATGTTATAAAATTGCTTTAGCACAGCTGATTACAAATATTGTGTTATTCTTAGGAAATCATTTTAGTTAGCACTCTAATACATATTAGCAATCTATTTGAGGCCTACTATCATTCTGAGGCCTACATACGGTATTTTTCAGAGTATAAGACGCTCCGGACTATAAGACGCACCTACCATTTTTGGGGAGGAAAACAAGGGGGAAAAAATCTGCCTCTGCCTCCCAGCAATTTGCTTCCTTGCAGCAAACAGCCCGTTTCAGCTTTACCTTCAGCACAGCCTGATTAGCACAAGCAGCTGATTGTCGGTTGGATCGGCCTCCCGAAGATCAGCTGTTTCAGGCTGCAGGGATTGCTATAGCCTATTGCCGCCTCTGCATGTCCCGTTTACCAGGCAATGGGTGGGCAGGGCTACATTCAGTCTATAAGATGCACCCAAATTTTCACCCTCTTTTAGGGTGGGAAAAAGTGTGTCTTATACTTTGAAAAATAGAGTAATTTTAAAATCACAATCCAGTTTTCCTCCTTTCACACTCTGTAGGTCTTGTCTTTATGCAGATTTCCTCCCCCCTCCACATAATTAATTGATGTAACTGTTAATTAAGTCATGGCAAATTTACCCCAGGTAAATGGATCAAATGTTCTAAGCAAGTTGGTTCATCTTAACTGATTTCAGTTGCCAGCAATGTGCCCTTGAAATATATTTTTGCATACATAATCCTACCTTGACTTTCTCTGCAAAGAATAATGAATGAGTTTGGCAGTAATTATATTTAAAATACTTGTGGTAAAGGGACAATGGTGGGCGATACAAGCATTTGTGTCAAATCCCACCAGCAATTTTAGATAACCTTCCGATGGCCATCGTTTGACCTATTAGCAGATGTTGTATGCGTTGGGGTACAATAAATCACTTATGAATAATAAAATAATGCATTCATCTCTGTTAGACTCTGTGACCAATAATTTTTCTACTCCGTGAGTCATGAGTCCTTGAATTCTATTTTTTTTTTTAACCAAGAAGCAACAATCAGGGATTTTCAATTTTTTAAAAAATCTATTTCTTATAACATCTGAAGCACAATATATTGAAGAGGTGTTAAGGAATAACCCTTGAGTAGCAAGGGTGTGCACGTGAAAACAATTGAGAGTAGTTACGAATAAACACAGTCAACACACAGATACACTGAGTTGTGTTTACTTTCAGGAAATAGTAAGGCACAGTCCAATAAACAGTCCAGGCCATACACATATAAAGCAGGAGATAGCCAAAACGACAGTCCAGGGATAATCCAATAACAAAGTCTTCTTACCAGTCATCATAGTCATTCACAATAAATAGTTCTTCTGGATTTGCAAACAATAGCATACAGAGATATCAGAGAGCAAGAACAGCAAAGAGAACAAACCATGTTTCTAGCTCCCTCTTAAGAACATTAGCTACAGAGCTAACCAATCAGGACACAGTATGATGCAATACAGCAGTCTTAAAGCTACATTGACGGCTTATGTATTGCCAACCCAACAAGTAAGGTAACTGTCATTTCCTAACAAGACACCATGGATTTGATAGGAAGCCATCAAATCACCAACGGATACTGAAGGTATTAAAAAAAATCCCATTTTAAAAAAAGTTAATTACAGGTAGTCCTCAATTTACGACCAGAATTGAGGCCAACATTTCTGTTGCTAAGTGAGACCTTTGTTAAGTGGGTTTGGCCCCATTGTATGTCCTTTCTTGGAACAATTAAGTGAATCATTGCAGCTTTGAAGGTACATGGGGACGTTGCCATGGTCGTAAGAATATGAGCCACTTGCCAAGGGTCTAAATTTTGATCACGTGACCCAAAGGCTGTAACTCTGAAAAACAGTCATAAGTCACTTTTTTCAGTGCTGTTGTAACTTTGAATGGTCACTAAGCGAACTAGGTAACATCGTCAGTGCTGATGTGCTGATCGGTAGCATTGATAATGTTACCTAGTTAGGTAATGGGATGTCTGCAAGAAAATCACCAAGCTCAGAGAAGACCAAAGACCCCATTGTTGTTTTTATCCTCCTCTTTCTCTTTCTCTCTTTCTCTTTCTCTTACTCCTTTTCCTCCTCCTCTCTGCAAATCTCCCTCCCTTCTAGCACTGATGATGTTACCCAGGGGTGAAATGCTCCCAGTTTGGACTGGATCACCCGATCCGATAGTGGTGGTGGTGGGTGGTTCAGAGAACCAGTATCAAAAATCCCTGCGCCCCCGAAGAGGTTGTATAAATATATATATAAAAAAATACTTTTAAAAGCCTCTGACGATCCCAGCTGAGTTGCCTGATCGTCAGAAGCATCTAAAAGCATTTTTTTCTGCAATCTCTTTGGCCGAAGAGGTTGTATAAAAAATGCTTTTAAAAGTAAAAAAAAAAAAAGAGTTGGCCACGCCCACCCAATCACATTACCCCCCCACCAAGCCACGCCCACAGAACCGGTAGTAACGAATTTTAGATTTCACCCCTGATGTTACCTAGTTGGGTAATGAAACATCTGCAAGAAAACCACCAAGCTCAGAGAGCACCAAGGATCCCACAATAATCCTCCTCCTCCTCCTCCTCCTCCTCCTCCTTTCCACAAACCTCCCTCCCTTCTAGCACTGATGCTGTTACCTAATTGGGTAATGAAACGTCTGCAAGAAAATCACCAAGCTCAGAGAAGACCGAAGACCCCACTGTCATCGTTCTCCTCTGGTACCACATTCTTGAATTCCCCCTCCCCCATCCTCTCCCCACCTCTTGAATGGCAACCGAGATACGAAGCAGAAGTAAGCATGGCTTCAACTGAAGTCATTTTGCATTTTTTTTCTGACGCACCGTTTGCAATCCTTACCGCCTAAACATTATCAGCTACCCTCCATCCTCCCATGTTTATCTATTTCTGCAAACTTTTCCCATATTTGCACTGACGTCGAAACGTATCGGGAGCCAAGCATCCTCGCTCAGCTGTCATCTAAAATGCCTGCTAGGCAAAATTTGGCACGAGGGAGAAACTCACAGTAGCTCAGACGGGTCCGTGTAGCATTGCAGATTTGCGGAAGGCAGCTGCAGTGCCATGGCTACTTTGCATAAAAATATCCAAGATTGTTTCAGAGAGAGACGCTAACCCTAATTCCTTAAATTACGGGAAAAATAGATTTGGAGGCTTCTCCCAGAAAGGAAACAAAAACAGGACTTCGTAATGGTGGTTGTTTTTCATATAAGAGAAGAAGAAGGAGAAGGAGAAGGAGAAGGAGGAGGAGGAGAAGGAGGAGAAGGAGGAGGAGGAGGAGGAGGAGGAGGAGGAGGAGGAGGAGGAGGAGGAGGAGGAGGAGAAGAAGAAGAAGAAGAAGAAGAAGAAGAAGAAGAAGAAGAAGAAGAAGAAGAAGAAGAAGAAGAAGAAGAAGAAGAAGAAGAAGAAGAAGAAGAAGAAGAAGAAGAAGAAGAAGAAACCTATCTGCCTTTCTCCTCAGGGAGTAAAAATCATCCCCAGCCATTGTAATTTTTATTACGGCCTCCGATCAAAGCAAATTTAAAGATTTAAATCTTAAGAGCCCTTGGATGGGAAATGTAATTCTGAGGAGAATCATTATTACCTACTGGGGAGGAATGTGACACACAGTGGAATTAAAAAAAAAATGAAACTTTCATCTGGTTCAAGCAGACAGATATTTTTAATGACAGAGTTGCTAGGCAACCCCTACCTTTAAGACTATGTTTTGATTTATGGAGAAGGATGAGGGGGGAAACGTGTCTGACTCTCCTTCATAAACAGGGAACCAGAAGAGATTAAAGTGCATTAAAGCACTCAGAATTCAAACAGCATAACACCTCCAAAGGATTCCCAAAAGTGCTCTTTTTTTTTCCCCCAAAGAGGCAACTGGACTTTCTTGTTTGTCTTTGAAGACGTTTCGCTTCTCATCTAAGAAGCTTCTTCAGCTCTGACTGGATGGTGGGGGAAGGGAAGGATTGATATTCCTTGCAGACAGCTGGTCATTTGCATCCTTTTAGAGGGTCGTTGAGGCCACTTGAAGGTTTCTCTATGTCCTCAGGGTCACCTGAGTGTGGGGCCTTCTTGGAACTTCTGAAAGAACTGTGTTGTGGAGCTGTGCAACTACTCAGGTGACCCTGAGGACACAGACAAACCCAGTGGTGGGATTCAGCCAGTTCGGGCCGAACTGGTAGTTAAATTTCTGGCTGGCCCCTCCCCTCCCAGCCCCTTCCAGAAGTCCCCCAACAGCCCGTTTTCACTCCCAGGAGGCTTTAGGGAGGACTCCTAGGCCCAAAATGGGGCACGAAGCGGGGGGGGAGCACGGCCCCCCCTGTGGCCCATTTTTGCTTCCAGGAGGCTGCAGGGAGGCCTACTAGGCCCAAGCATGGGGGGGGCAGAGAGTTCCCCCCACACAGCCCATTTTTGCTCCCAGGAGGGTACAGGAGGCCGAGTGCTGCCTGTCCCACAACCTGGCCACGCCCACCATGGCCACGCCCACCCACCCAGTCAATTAGGGCAGCGAATCAGTTGTTAAATTATTTGAATCCCACCAAACCTCCAAGTGGTCTCAACAACTCTGAAAAAAAGAATGCAAATGACCAGCTGTCTGCAAGGAATATAAATCCTTTCGTTCCACTAAACAAGCTGTTGTTAAGTCTAGGACTTCCTATAATCCTTGTTCACTTTGTGAGTGAAGATCAGAGAGAGAGAGAAGATTCTGGCACTAGATTTTCTCATTGGTGGATATCCTGAAGTCCTGAATAGAAAGTTGAACCTATCAAATATTGATTTTTGCAAGTTTGGTGTATTGAGATGAAAGACGTTTTCTTAAATGTCAATTTTTCCCAACCCTGATGGAATTCTCATAATTTCACCAAAGTTACACAGGTTTTGCAACCAGTTTTCCAGAAGGAGAAGGATGTTGTATATTATTTTTATAACAATATTTTGGCCACTGTCCTCCTAAATGGCATCCGGCCTTCTCAATTCCTGGCAAATAGATGGGGAAGAAATGGAGATAGTGACAGATTTTATTTTCCTGGGCTCCAAGATCACTGCACATGGGGACTGCAGCCAAGACATTAAAAGATGCTTGCTCCTGGGGAGGAAAGCTATGGCAAATCTAGACAGCTAAAAAGCTAAAAAGCAGAGACATCACCCTGCCAACAAAAGAGCGTACAGTCAAGGCAATGGTTTTCCCAGTTGCAATGTATGGCTGTGAAAGTTGGACCACAAGGAAGGCTGAGCGCCAAAAAATGGAGGCCTTTGAACTCTGGTGCTGGAGGAGACTCCTGCGAGTCCCTTGGATTGCAAGGCCATCCAACTGGTTAGTCCTAGAGGAGATCAACCCTGACTGCTCTTTAGAAGGCCAGATCCTGAAGATGAAACTCAAAATACTTTGGCCACCTAATGAGAAGGAAGGACTCACTGGAGAAGAGCCTAATGCTGGGAACGATGGAGGGCAAAAGAAGAAGGGGACGGCAGAGAACGAGGTGGCTGGATGGAGTCACTGAAGCAGTCGGTGTGAGCTTCAATGGACTCCGGAGGATAGTAGAGGACAGGAAGGCCTGGAGGAACATGGCCCATGAAGATGTGATGAGTTGGACACAACTTCACAACTAACAACAACAAATCCCCCTAAAATTCCATATTCAATGCATGGAAAACTTTGACTTTCAGATGTTAAGAAAATTTTGGCTGTAACAGTTGGAAAACATTCATTTTCCTTCCTTCGATGACTATGATTTAATCCTATTTCCTATTGCTAAGCAACTTTCAAAAAGAAAGAGATTGGATTACGAATCTTCAGCCTTATGTTTCATTTTAAAACTGTTGATATTTGATACGGTACTTTGTGTCTCCAACTATATACCCTTTTATCATTCTGAATACTATTTTCATACTTTTCCCCTGATGTGGATGCAAATCTTTTCCTTAATAAAGGAATCTCTCTGGAATTGTAGATTTTTTTTTTGGACAACAAGTTTGCAAGAAACTCTGTGGGCTCGTTTTACAAGAATAATGATTTAATGTAGTTATTGTTTCCTTGAGACAGTTATGAGATTACGGACGCTTAAAAGAAGCCAATAATCAAATTTTCTTCAACTTAATAATTTGGATTTCTTGGATAGTCTCATGACAGTTACTTAGACCCTTAATTCAGACTCTTAACATTATTTTCATTGTACTAATGAGAAACCAAGATGCATTAGTGGACTTTATTTCTTTCTAAAAATGACATACTTGAAGTTCATTAAGTACATTAAGTGATTCAACAAACTGCTATTGATGGAGTTCCCTCAACTAGCTATGTAAAAAAAAAAGACTCTAATCATATTATGGCTTGGCATATTATATGAAACTGACTTGCAGTATCATTGCTCAAATTAGGCACAATACAAAACACTTTTTTTTTTTAGAGTGGTGCGGTGGGCTAGAGGTATCACAATCTCACCTCACAATCAGGAGGCTGTGAGTTCGATCCTGGGTAGAGGCGGATCTCTATCTCTCTCTCTCTCTGGGCACAATGAGAATATATCTGCTAAACAAAGCTCCGAATTGGTGACAGGAAGAGCATCCGGCCAGTAAATACTCTGATAGCTCCATTCAGTTGCCCAGATTCCACCCCGCACAGGATTATGGGGTCATTAAAAACAGATGATGATGATGATGATGATGATGATGATAACAAAACACATTTTTTTTAAAAAAAAAAAAAACCTGAAGCCTTGTTAGGCAGAAACAACCAGATCCACACATGAAGAGTTAAATTAGCTACTTTATTGCTTATGTGTTTTACACAGGAATCTTCCAAAAATGGCAATTTGCAGCTGGACCAGAATAGATAAGGTTCAATGGCATTCAAAGAGGGATGGATCTTGCCCTCTTGTGCCTACATAACGATGCCAGACTAATTCCTCATTTGACTCCTCCCCCTGGTGCGACTAGTCTCTTTCGGACAATCCTAAAAGTTAAGATTGTCTTGAAAAATATGCTTGGCATGTGATGGCTTATTACATCTTATTATTGAAAATAACCCCCACTGAATTCAGCGGGGAGTAATGTTTTTAGTTGTGTCTAGATTTCAGCTCTGCTCAAAATCTCCCCAAAGCTCTCAAATTATTTTTTATATGTTTCCGAACCTTCAAGATTCCTGCCTGTTCAGTATTTTTTTCATCAGTTTGAGTAGTGATGACTTACACTATTGAAAAAATAAAATAATAATAATAATAATTGAAAATCGGATCAATATTTGATCCAGGGGCATCCAGTTGCACATATTGCATTTGAAAATTGTTTGTGGAGGAATTTATTTACTTTATTATATATATATATATATATATATATATATATATATATATATATATATATATATATATATATATATATATATATATATATATATATATATATATAAAACCCTTTGGGCTTGCAGAGAATCAATCCACAGCCATGCAGATGCTGGCATAAAATTCTGCATGGTTTCTATGTTTTTTTGTTGTTTTTTATTGTTGTTCTGAATCTAGTTAATTGGTTTTGGGACCTGAAACAGCCCTAAGACAAGCTTAGCTACAAGACTGTAGACATTTGAAAGAATGGTTAAAAATAAACGTGTTTCTTTATCACATCGTACAGGCGCATTTAAATGAACTGAATAACTATGGGTGTTGCACATCCTTCAGTGTTTTTAGTGGTAGCTAACCATTATTTTATAGACATTTATGGATGTGAGGAAGAAAGCTGGTCAAGCGATTGTTTTTTATTTTAAGAGATGAAGTGGCATGAGAGCCAATTTGGTTGAGTGGTTCAGGCAACAGGTTAGAAAGTGGGAATCTGTGAGTTCTAGTATCATTTTAGGCATGAAAGCTGGCTGGGTGACTTGGGGCCAATCACCAGGAGACAGTGAGTTCTAGTCCCACTTTAGACATGAAAGCCAGCTGAGTGACCTATAGATAGATAGATAGATAGATAGATAGATAGATAGATAGATAGACAGACAGATGATATGTAGATAGAGAAATAGAAAAATAGAGAAATAGATAGATAGATAGATAGATAGATAGATGATAGATAGACAGACAAATAGACAGATGATATATAGATAGAGAAATAGAGAAATGATAGATAGATAGATAGATGATATGTAGATAGAGAAATGATAGATAGATAGATAGATAGATAGATAGATGATAGATAGATAGATAGATAGATAGATAGATAGATAGATAGATAGATAGGATAGATAGACAGACAGATAGGCTGACTTTCCACTCTAGGCCTTCTTTCTTCTCAATCTGAGTCAATTAAATATGGCAGTCTCCATTTAATCATAATATCAGGAACCTGTCACAACCAGGAATTATATGGCGAGGGAGAAACTATGTTAATTCAAATCTGAACATAGCGTGGCTGTTCAATGCAGGCCTTCCACGTGGCTCTTCTAGATCCTCTTAGCTGAAGTTGTGCAAGAAACATATCGTGAGCGTAATAAACCACCCCGTGCTTTCCTTTATGTCAGAGAACAACGTACAATTTGAAATCAGCTAGACAACGTCCAGCTGTTCCTTTTGTATTGACGCAGGAAGCAGGTGTTTCAGGCTAGAGGTCATGGAAAAAGAAGTGGGAGGCCCCGTCATTTTCTGATGATCAGTAGGAAAGTCCAACTCTGTAGCTTGGAACTGCAACTCCATCCTGGAGAACCGGATGTCCTACCTCACTTCCACTCTGCTGCTTGCCACTTTGTTTCTCGTTGCACTTCTGACCTTGGTGTTTTTTTTTTTTTTTTGGGGGGGGGGAACCAGATTACCTGCTGAAAGCTAATTCCAGACCCACGAACCCACCTGCCTTTTATTTATATATTACGTCACTCTGAAAAGCAGCTCTGGCTTTACAATTAAAATCATAAATATAAGATATTAACAAAACAAATAAGCTAAAGCTAAAGGTTCCCCTTGCACATATGTGCTAGTCATTCCCGACTCTAGGGGGACGGTGCGCATCTCTGCTTCAAAGCCGAAGAGCCAGCACTGTCCGAAGACGTCTCCGTGGTCATGTGGTCGGCGTGACTTAACGCCAAAGACGCACGGAACGCTGTTACCTTCCCCCCAAAGGTGGTCCCTATTTTTCTACTTGCATTTTTTACGTGCTTTCGAATGGCTTTCGGCCAAAGAGGTTGTAGAAAAAATGCTTTTAAAGTAAAAAAAAAAAAGCCTCTGATGAGGTGGGCGGGGTAAGCGAGCGGCAACCGGGCCGGGGACCCGTTTGGGGGCATGGCCAGCCAATGTTATTATCAGTTCTCTGAACTACTACAAAATTTTACTACCGGTTCTTGCAAACCGGTGCGAACCAGGAGACTGACGTCTTCCTTTTCCTCTGATTCGGCTGCTGGAGGAGCCGGCGGTCGACAGGCCACAATAGAACCTGGATAGCAAGATTGGTACAAGGGTATCATCATCTGCCTTAATCTACCACCTACTGTACCTGCAAAATTGAGCACCACCACCAGGCTAATTGACAAAGCCAGGTTTTCCTTTTTTAAATTTTGTTTTAATTTATAACGTATGTGTCTCTTGATTCCTGAAGTAGTATTGAAGGCATTTAAGAACAGTAAGTTAAAACAAATGAAGCGGGGTAGGAAATGAGGTATTAAAACAAGGTAATCAAACAGTGATGAAGCACCCACAACGTCTGAAGGCAAGCTGTTCCACAGCTTCATTGTCCTCACTGCTAGATTTTATTAAATTTATTTTTATTTATTTTTATTTTATTAAATTTCTATACCGCCCTTCTCCCGAAGGACTCAGGGCGGTGAACAGCCACGAGATAAAACACATAAATACAAAAATTTAAAATAAATTAAAAATGAATTAAATCATTTGGCTGAATTTAAAATACCCCATAATTTAAAACAAATTAAAATTTACATTTAAAAATTTACGTTTAAAAAGGGGAGAGGATTTAGGCCAGGCCAGCTTGATGGAATAGGAAAGTCTTAAGCGCGCGACGGAAGGTGCGCAGATCTGGGATCCTCCGTATCTCCGGGGGGAGCTCGTTCCAGATCGTTGGTGCCCCCACAGAGAAGGCTCTCCCCCTAGGGGCCACCAGTCGACATTGCTTGGCTGACGGCACCCG
This sequence comes from Arizona elegans, assembly GCA_022577455.1. Taxonomy (NCBI): domain Eukaryota; kingdom Metazoa; phylum Chordata; class Lepidosauria; order Squamata; family Colubridae; genus Arizona; species Arizona elegans. The sequence goes on along the minus strand of JAKOOJ010000041.1, from coordinate 4,989,830 downwards.
GAGGAGCCCCTCTCTATGGGAGCGTACTGGCCGGTGGGAGGCTATGGGTAGTAGCAGGCGGTCCCGTAGATAACCAGGTCCTAAGCCATAATAAATAAAACAATATAAATCATAAGATACAATCAACAAAGTTATAGTCCTAAGAAGATAAGGAGACAGATAATAGGAAAGATGAGAGTAATAGCAATGGTCATAAATGTGAACCAGTTGCCAAGCATCCGAATTTAGATCACATGATCGCGGAGACGCTGCTGAGGTCCTAAGTATGAAAAATGGTCATAAGTCACTTTTTTTCAGTGCCGTTGTAACTTTGGATGGTCACAAAAACAAATTGCTGTAAATCAAGGATTATCTGTACACCAGCTGGTTGTAAGAAAGACAGAGCGGAACCAGTTGTCTTAGAACCGTGATGGAGAACCTATGGAACGCGTGCCCAAGGTGGCAAGCAGAGCCATCTTTCCAGGCATGCAAGCTGTCACCCAACTCACCTGCAGCTGTGCATGTGTGCATGCCCCAGCTGGTGTGCGGGCCTCTAGTGCGCATGCACGCAATTCAGGGGACACAGCTGGTCTTCGGCGCCCTTCTGCGCAGTCATATGTCTTTGTGCATGCGGGCGAGAGTACTTGCATGAAGCATGTGCATGTGTAGATGGCGTTTGTGTATGTGCATTGCGCATGCAAAAACCGAGTGCATACACAGATGGTGCAATTGCACATGCAGCGCATGGGGGTGGGTGCGTGAAATCCATGCACATCAGAGGTGAAATCCAGCAGATTCTGACAGGTTCCAGAGAACCGGTAGCGGAAACTTTGAGTAGTTTGGCGAACCAGTAGCGGAAACTTTGAGTAGTTTGGCGAACTGGTAGCGGAAACTTTGAGTAGTTCGGAGAACCGGTAGCGGAAACTTTGAGTAGTTCGGAGAACCGGTAGCGGAAACTTTGAGTAGTTTGGAGAACCGGTAGCGGAAATTTTGAGTAGTTCAGAGAACCGGCAGCGGAAACTTTGAGTAGTTCAGAGAACTGGTAGCGGAAACTTTGAGTAGTTCGGAGAACCGGTAGCAGAAACTTTGAGTAGTTCGGAGAACCGGTAGCGGAAACTTTGAGTAGTTCGGAGAACCGGTAGCAGAAACTTTGAGTAGTTCAGAGAACCGGCAAATACTACATCTGGCTGGCCCCAGAGTGGTGAGGGAATGGGGATTTTGCAATATCCTGTCCCTGGAATGGGTTGGGAATGGAGATTTTGCAGTATCCTGTCCCTGGAATGGGTTGGGAATGGAGATTTTGCAGTATCCTTCCCCTGGAGTGGGGTGGAAATGGAGATTTTGCAGTATCCTGCCCCTGGAATGGGGAGGGAATGGAGATTTTGCAATATCCTTCCCTTGGAATGAGGTGGGAATGAGATTTTGCAGTATCCTTCCCCTGCCACGCCCAACAAGCTACGCCCACTAAGCCACACCACGCCCACCAAGCCACGCCCACAGAACCGGTAGTAAAAAAATTTGGATTTCACCACTGATCTGTATGCCAGCTGGTCGTAAGAAAGACAAAGCAGAACCGGGTGTCTCAGAAGCTTTCTAAAGTTCTCAAGTGATTAAACTTGGCACCGCAATCATCTCATCTCCTTAGATCCTTCAAAGAGCTGAGCTGGATTTGGCCATCGATGAAATGGCTTTTTGGAAACCCTTCCCTCTCCATCCAGCCCGAGATGAAGAGCAAGGAGGGGAATTCAAATGCACCGTGTCAATTTTTAAAAAGCTTTTGGCTGAGGCAGCCTGAAGCTCTCTTAAAAAATTTAACGGGATCCGCAAAGTTCATTAATCACTTCCTCCTCAGCCATAAATGCTCAGAAAGAATACGAGCTTTCAGCCTTCTTCTTCTTCTTCTTCTTCTTCTTCTTCTTCTTCTTCTTCTTCTTCTTCTTCTTCTTCTTCTTCTTCTTCTTCTTCTCCTTCTCCTTCTTCTCCTTCTTCTCCTCCTCCTCCTCCTCCTCCTCCTCCTCCTCCTCCTCCTCCTCCTCCTCCTCCTCCTCCTCCTCCTTCCCCTGTCCAGATATTTGCAGAGGAATCCCATAGCTTCAGCCACATCCTCATCGTTGTCGCTACAATGTTCCTTTGCATTTTCACGCACTAAATATTATCTGGGCTAATTGTTTCCTGATGTTCTCGGTTAGTTTGTGCAAAAAATGTTGGAGGCAGCCTGACCAACAATTACTCTTTTTTCCCCAGTAATTTTGAGCTGCCTTCACTGGGTGATCTGGTTTGCAATCAAAATAAAGGTTTGGTTTGATTAGTAAGGTCTTAGTAGCAAGGCTATCGCTTGACGAAAATCTATAGGCTTAAGAAAAGGATTTACTGCTGAATTGAAAGAAGCTGGAAAATCAATTTCTTCCCCCTCTAACTTATTAACACAATTAAGTTTTCTTTTCCCTGGTGCCTCCTTCAAAAGCAAATCTGAAGGCTACTACGTTCATGATACACTCTATTATCTATACAATAGCCCTCGACTTACCACCACAATTGAGCCCAAAAATTTTCTGTTGTCAAGTGAGACGCTTGTTAAGTGAGTTTCCCCCCCTCATTTTATAACCTTTCCTTCCACAGTTGTTAAGCGAATCATTGCAGTTGTTAAGCTAGTAACATGGTGGTTAAGTGAATCCGGCTTCTCCATGGACTTGCCTCATCAGAAGGTCGCAAAAGGAGATCACACAACCAGTGGTGGGCCGCTGCACGTATGAGAAGAGCTGCCAGAAGGCAGGAGCAGCTAAAGCAAAGAGGACAACTCGGGAGTAGGGCCAAGAGATGATTGGCCCTCCCATAAGGCTTAAAACAGACCAGCAATGGCTCTTGGCCTCTTTGCCGGAAAACAACGTTGAGAGAATTGCTTCTTGTTTCACTGTATTCATTTCTTATCGGCGTCTTCTGCTTCTGAACTTTTGCCAAGAAAAGCCTTTGACAATTTGCCTAATTATCCCAAGGTCGGTGATAAACTGTGGAATGGTGTTTTGAAGAATTTGCTTTAATTTAGTTCGGACTATGCTGAGAATGAGTTAATTCTCAGCTGTTCTAATAAAGTCTGATTTCGAACTGTTTGTATTTAATACTAACTACTTGGGCCTGGGTCACAACAAGGGGATCACACCACCAGAAGTGGGCTGCTGCCAGTTCAGACCGGTTCTAGCGAACCGGTAGTTCCAACAATCAGCTGGCCACGCCCACACGCCCCCACCCTCTCCTGTCCTATATTTCCTTCTTTTTGACTCAGCTGATTTGTGCAGCACAGCTGATTTCTGTGCCTCCACTGTTCTATTTACCGGGGCTGCCTTGGAACGTCAGCAGCTGAGCTTCAAATTCCTGTATTTTGAACTCTGCCCCCAAGCACACGCTCACAGGACCAGTTGTTAAACCGGTTGCAGCCCACCACTGCACACGACCCCAGGACAGTGCAACTATCATAAATATGAATCCATTGGCAAGCGTCTGAATTTTGATCACGTGACCTTGGGGAAGCTGCGAAGGTCATAGCTGGGAAACACACCAGCTGGCCCCTCACAGGTTGGGGAGCCCTGCTAGCATATTGTGAGAGATTGACATTTCATTTCACGGAGTAAGAGGAAATTCTCTATCCAGGGGAGCCGTAGAAAAGATACTGGTTTTAAAAGAGATTATTTAAATTAATATATTAGCAATAGCAATAGCAATTAGACTTATATACCACTTCACAGTGCTTTACAGCCCTCTCTAAACAGTTTACAGAGTCAGCCTCTTGCCCCCAACAATCTGGGTCCTCATTTTATCCACCTCGGAAGGATGGAAGGCTGAGTCAACCTTGACCTTGGTGAGATTTGAACTGCCAAATTGCAGGCAGCCGGCGGCAGGCAGCAGAAGTAGCCTGCAGTACTGCACTCTAACCACTGCACCACCATGACTCATTAACAGATTAACTAAGTTGGAAGGGACCTTGGAAGTCATCTAGTCCAACCCCCCACCCAAGCAGGAGACCCTACCCCATTTCTGACAGATGGCAGTCCAGTCTCTTCTTGAAAGCGTCCAGTGATGAAGCTCCCATAACTTCTGAAGGCAACTTCTGCTCCATTGGTTGATTGTTCTCAATGTCAGAAAATTCCTCCTTATTTCCAGGTTGAATCTCTCCTTGTTTATAGTTTCCATCCATTATTCCTTGTCTGGCCTTCAGGTGCTTTGGAAAAGAGCTTGACCCCCTTCCTCCTCTCTGTGGCAGCTCCTAAAATATTGGAAGATGGCTATCATGTCTCCCCTGGTCCTTCTCTTCACTAGACTAGCCATGCCCAGTTCCTGCAACTGTTCATCGTATGTTTTAGCCTCCAGTCCCCTCATCATCTTGCTTGATGTTTGCTCTTTTCTGGGAAGGCTACAAAGAAATACCCATGTTTTTGTTGTGTGTGTGTGTTATCTTGCGTGCATTGTGTATATTTTTTTACTCTTTCATGGTCCTCTGACCAGAATCTTCTGTTCGGTCATCCCTGGGAGCCTACCGTTTTCAAAAATTATTATTTTGAAATTTGTTTCTTTGCTTGATGGAGCCTTGCAACTCAGATCGTAGCCAAGTAAAGTGTGAGGAACATCTTTGCTTTGACAGGTTGTCGATCTTTTTTTTTTTTTTTTTTACTCTTTGTTCAAAAACAAACAAGAAAAACCCACCCCAAAGCTTTCCAGAAAAGGTTTCATCGTTGTCGAAGGCTGGAAAAGAAAAAAAGAAGAAGAAGAAAAATCAGAATCGTTGCAAGATTCAGTCAAAGGAATAATGATAATGATAGTACTACTACTACTACTACTAGTAGTAGTAGTAGTAGTAATAATAATAATAATAGTAATAATAGTAATAATAATAATAAAGGCTTGGTGGGCATGGTTTGTTGGGCATGGCAGGGGAAGAATACTGCAAAATCTCCATTCCCACCTCACTCCAGGGGAAGGATACCGCAAAATCTCCATTCCCACCCCACTCCAGGGGAAGGATACTGCAAAATCTCCATTCCCATCCCACTCCAGGGGAAGGATACTGCAAAATCCCCATTCCCTCCCCACTCCTCAGGGAAGGATATTGCAAAATCTCCATTCCCTATCCACTCTAGGGCCAGCCAGAGATTTTATTTGCCAGTTCTCCGAACTACTCAAAATTTCCGCTACCAGTTCTCCAGAACCTGTCAGAACCTGCTGGATTTCACTCCTGGAACAACGCAAGGAGAACCAGCTGTTAGGGAAGCACCCTTCACATTTTTCAAGTAACACAACAGCAATGACAACACAACGACAACACGTTATTGATTGTTCACCTGATCATACCAAAAAGCTATCAAAACAAGAAAAGAGCAGGACATATTCATAATAAATCATTACCTCTGCATTCAGGTAACCGCAAATTCTCATAAAAACACAATAGGAGCAAATAATGAAGATTTAAATTGCAGGATGTAGAAACCCTACCAACTGACCTTGTCAGCTGTCAGGAAGACAGAATATTTATTAGAAACTGACTATCCTTCATGTCTCTCTGCTTCTGCCATCAAGCCCCCACCAATTTTTCACATGAAGACAGATTATTTTGCTGATTTCCTAGTGGGACCATGAGAAAGGGACTGAAATAGGCAAAATTGAAGGACATCGTTGGGTGTCCACACATGAAGAGCCAATTAATTAATGATTTATTGTTAAACGTCCGTGCACAGGAATCTTCTCAACCA
>JAKOOJ010000041.1:4854113-4979113 GCA_022577455.1 Arizona elegans | reverse complement strand
TCTATCTATCTATCTATCTATCTATCTATCTATCTAAATGTCTCTCTCTCTCTCCCTCCCCCCTCCCTCACCCCCCTCTCTCTCTATGTTCCAGCATAGCTCTGGAACCCCTCGAGCAATTTCAACCAAACTTGGTACACAGATGACTTACTCTCTGGAAAAAAATACTGTAGAGGTAAGACACTCCTAATACCCCATGTGTGTGTGTGTGTGTGTGTGTGTGTCTGTGTGTGTGTGTATGCTCCAGCATAACTCTGGAACACCTAGTCCACTGAAATGAAAAGGAATGAATTATATCTATAGTGTCAAATCACAGCACTTTTGACAGTGATAGTGTGCATTTTGGATTCAAATTCTGTTAAGATACCGCCTGTTGTGCCTTAAAATGGCATGGCTTCTACTGTACAGCACAGTGGAGTTGCCATGGTAATGGCTTCACAGGGAGCTCCCTCTGGTAAGGGGCAAGGCCTGTTTTTTGCTCCCCTCAGGCTCCAGAGCCTTTCTAGGAGTCTTGGGAGGACCAAAACAACCTTCCCCATCCCCCCTGGAGGCCCTCTGGAGGCCAAAAACAGCCTGTTTGCCAACTTCCGGTCCCATAGGAAGTTGGCAAATAGGCTGTTTCCGGCCTCCGGAGGACCTCGGGGTGTGGGGGGAGAGGCCATTTTCATCCTCCCAAGGCTCCAAGAAAGGCTCTGGAGCCTGAGGAGAGCAAAAAACAGGCCTTGGGGTCCCACCGGAAGTTGGCAAATGGGCCATTTTCTGGAGGGCCTCTGTGGGGGTGGGGAAGGCCATTTTCACACACACAGCTCGGCTCCTAGAAAGGCTCTGAAGCCTGGTGAGAGCAGGCCTACTGGGCCCACCGGGCCAAAAGTGGGGGGGGAGCGCAGGGGGCTGTCACGTGCACATGTGTGAGGGTGGGGTGCATAGCATTATGGGTATGGGCATGCCCGTGACCTCCGCCTCCCCCACCCCCGTGCTCCCTCCGCTTTTGGCACGTGATGCCAAAAAGGTTCACCATCTATACTATATTACATCAAAAATATATTTTTTTTATTATACTGTAATAGCTGATTTGAAACCTTAGGTAAAATTCTAGTGACCTGTCATTCAACATAACTTATCCTGGTCATGATATTTATTCTTCTTGACTGCAGATCTAATTCTGTATGAATAAAGACAAATTCAGAACCAAGTTGAATATAAACCAGGAGACTTTTTTTTTTTGTGTGTGTGTGTGTGTAATTAACTTCAGCGACCGAATTACATTCAAAACACATTTCGGCTCTATTCTTGCTTCTAAGGAGTCTGCAAAATTGATGGAATAACATCTCGTTAGAAGCATTTGTCAACTTCCTGGGTAGCTAAGGAGTCTGTTCGTTTTCTTCACTGTTTCGGTTGTGTTGTTTGATGTTTAGCTGCCTTTTCATCTCCTGTTCTTAATAAGTAAAGAAAGCTTTACCAAGTGGCTTCAGAATATATATATGCCTGGCCTAATGGGAAGAAGGAAATCGCTTGCTTAGAATAATTTGTGGGTGACAAGGGAGAAAAATATCCCTTAAGTTTAACTTCCAGAATAGAATAGAATAGAATAGAATAGAACAAACAGAACAGAACAGAACAGAACAGAACAGAACAGAACAGAACAGAACAGAACAGAACAGAATAGAATAGAATAGAATAGATGGAGTGGAGTATAGTGGAATTGAATGGAGTGGAGTGGAGTGGAGTGGAGTGGAGTGGAGTGGAGTGGAGTGGAGTGGAGTGGAGTAGAGTAGAGTAGAGTAGAGTAGAGTAGAGTAGAGTAGAGTAGAGTAGAGTACTGTGAAAATATCTACAGACCCCTCATATCCTGGACATAAATTGTTTCAACTTTTACCCTCAAAACGATGCTATAGGGCACTGCACACCAGAATAACTAGACACACAAAGACGGTTTTTTCCTCCATGCCATCACTCTGCTAAACAACTCATTCCCACAACACTGTCAAACTATTTACTAAGACTGTATTACTATTCTTCTTCTCATCCTTCCTATTACCTATCTCCTTTTCTACTTATGAGACTATAGCTTGTTGCTTGTAACTTTGCGATTTTTATTCTGTTTGTTTCCTAGTATAATCTGATTGCTTATTAGTAACCTATGACCATCACTAAGTGTTGTATCCTATGATTCTTGATGAACATTTTTTTTCTTTTATATACACTGAGAGCATATGCACCAAAGACAAATTCCTTGTGTGTCCAATCACACTTGGCCATCAAAGAATTCTATTCTGTTCTGTTCTGTTCTGTTCTGTTCTGTTCTGTTCTGTTCTGTTCTATTCTACTGTACTGTACTGTACGGTACTGTACTCTACTGTACTCTACTCTACTCTACTCTACTCTGTTAAGTAGCACTTAGCTGCCAGCTGCCTGCAATTACTGCGAGTTCAAATCTCACCAGGCTCAAGGTTGACTCAGCCTTCCATCCTTCCAAGGTAGGTAAAATGAGGACCCGGATTGTGGGGGGCAATAAACTGACTTTGTATAAAAAAGAACACCACTTAGGGCCCCCCCGAAAGCCCTACTAAACAGGTATATACAAAAGTATGAAGGCTATTGCTTAACGCATTGTAAGCCGCCCTGAGTCTCCAGAGAAGGGTGGCATATAAATAGAACAAACAAACAAACAAACAAACAAACAAATAAATAAATAAATAAATAAATAAATAAATAAAGTTAGTTTATACAAAGAGGATCAGGCCAGAAATTTGATACTTAGGACACATAGGAGCCTTGGTAGTACAGTGGTTTAAAGCACCCTGTTATTAAGACCAGCTGCCTGCAATTACTGCAGGTTCGAATCTCCCCAGGCTCAAGGTTGACTCAGCCTTCCATCCTTTCTAAAGTAGGTAAATTGAGGACCCAGTTTGTGGGGGCAATAAGCTGACTTTGTATAAAATATACAAAAGAATGAAGGCTATTGCTTAACGCATTGTAAGCCGCCCTGAGTCTCCGGAGAAGGGCGGCATATAAATCAAATTAAAAAAAAAAAAACATAGGAAAAGAACTAAATATGACAACTCCAAATCCCCTTCCCCCTTCTTCCATGAAGAATGGCAGATACACGGATCTGACAGAATGTCTCACTTAACAACAGAAATTTTGGGCCGAATTGTGGTCTTAAGTCTGTATTCAGGAAGAAAAGTAAGGGCCAAGTGTGAATTCTAGCAGTTAAGGAAGTAGCCCTGGTTAATTCAATATACTAGTAATTTCCCCAAACCTCCAAAACAAAAACAAAAAAAAATCTATAGATTTTTGCCACACTACTGAGAACAAATAATATTGTAGGTATTAGGCTGGTTTGATCAAATCATTACAGCAAATCAGCTTTCCAGACTAAATAATTGTATTTCCTTTTAAGGGTTCAGCCCACGCAATCCTGTGGAACTGGATTGATTCTCCAAATTGATTCTAACATCGAATTAAATCGGAATGATTTGGTGTCTCAAACTGGCTGGTGAAATCGTATTTTGTTTGTTTCACAGAAGCCTGGTATATATATATATATCATCATGTATAAAGCGAGAGTTGGCCATAAAGACTGAATGCCTAGAGAAAACCTGTTTTCATGGCGCATCTCCAAGCTCATCTCGGTCATAGAAGGCTAAGATATCAATTAATTATGACTTTTATGTTTCTTGGAACGGTTGCGTAGTAATTGTGATTAGATGACAATTCTAAAAGACAGAGGCAGAAGAATTCGCTTTAAATATTGTGGCTGTGCTGTAAACACACCTACGTTTTCTTTCCTTTTTTTTTTTTTAAAGGAAATAATTTCTGGCTACCTTGTGCAGTTTCTACATATGCTGAACAAAACTCCGCATTGGTGACGGGAAGGGCATCCAGCCAGTAAACATTCAGCTCCATTCAGTTGCCCAGACTCCACCCTGATGCAAGGGATTATGGGGTGGTTAAAAGAAGATGATGATGATTGCATTCTTCCAAACATTATCATTAACTAAGATAGCAAATTTTGGATGTTTTTTAAGTTTCAGTTTTATTGCTAACCCTTAACAGTCATATGCACCCTCTTATTCATTCAGGGGTTATTTAAAGAAGACTTTGTAAATCCCTTGTTATTCCAGGAAATGCTGACCAATGATAGTGGATTGGGAATTACTGCCATAGCAGGAAATTTGCTCTTTGACCAACTTTCTTACTGCACTTTAAATTTTTTAAAATACTTTCCCTTCTTTCACAAATCCTTGCCATCTCAACATGTAAAAAAGGAGGAAGATTTCCTGGGAAAACAAGCATAATTAAATGGCAAAGTGTAGCAATCGGTGTTATTTTTTTATTTTTATTTTGGAAATGAAAAGCAATGTAAGAAACATGCAAAAATGAAATGGAGGTGGTTTTTTTTTTTTCCTCCAGATAGCTGAAAGTTGTTTCATTTGGAAATGTAGACAGATTCTTAAAGAAGAAAGAGGGAGGGAGGGAGGGAGGGAGGAAAGAGGGGAGGCAAGAAAGAAAGAAAGAAAGAAAGAAAGAAAGAAAGAAAGAAAGAAAGAAAGAAAGAAAGAAAGACATGAAGTTTTAATGTCCATGTTAAAATTCTTAAAGAAGAAAGGGGAAGGAAGGAAGGAAGGAAGGAAGGAAGGAAGGAAGGAAGGAAGGAAGATATGGAGTTTTAATGTCCGTGTTAAAATTCTTAAAAGAAGAAAGGGGAAGTAGGGAAGGAAGGAAGGAAGGAAGATATGGAGTTTTAATGTCCATGTTAAAATTCTTAAAGAAGAAAGAGGAAGGAGGGAAGGAGGGAAAGAAAGAAAGAAAGAAAGAAAGAAAGAAAGAAAGAAAGAAAGGGAGTTTTAATGTCCATGTTAAAATTCTTAAAGAAGAAAGAGGAAGAAGGGAAGGAGGGAAAGAAAGAAAAAAGGAAAGAAAAATAAATAAAGGAAGGAAGGACGGAAGAAAGAAAGAAAGAAAAGCATGGAGTTCTAACATCCATTTCTTAAAGAAGAAAGAGGAAGGAAGGAAGGAAGGAAGGAAGGAAGGAAGGAAGGAAGGAAGGAAAGAAAGAAAGAAAGAAAGAAAGAAAGAAAGAAAGAAAGAAAGAAAGAAAGAAAGAAGAAAGAAAGACATGGAGTTTTAACATGTCCATTTTCTGTGCCCAGTTCACAGAATCTGTCTGAAATCACGGTACTATTGCTTCGCGGGTATCTTCAATTATCATCCACGCACGGTCATCTTTAACAATAATTCTTTTAAGGAAAATAATTCCTCGTTGTTGTTTTTTTCATTCCCTTTGCAAACCATTTTTCCTTTGCTTCATTTTTTTTGTCCACGTGTAATGATTTGCTGCAACAAGCAGCCCTCAGGACTGGCTCTCTCTTTCAATATCACACTGAGTTCATAACTAATGCAGTATTTGAACAGTCTGCAGTTCACAAACCCTTCAAGGGTGACACCTTTTACTAAAACGACAAATCGTGTCTCCTTTCCCGTGAGAACTGCTTTGAGCAGTTTGAAACAAAGCACATGCCTTTCAAAGATGGACCCCCCCCCGAGAGTCAACAAATACATAAACGTAGTAGAAATTGTCTTTAGAAAATTCACGATGTGAAAATGGTTTCCTAAAAGTTCTCTACTTGTTTGATGGAACAGGAGCAATTTAAGGATATAATAACCGAGACTGATGTCCGGAAAGCCAAAATTTAAATACTAGAATAGAATAGAATAGAATAGAATAGAATAGAATAGAATAGAATAGAATAGAATAGATAGAAGAGTAGAGTAGAGTAGAATAGATAGAAGAGTAGAGTAGAGTAGAATAGAATAGAATAGAATAGAATAGAATAGAATAGAAGAGTAGAGTAGAGTAGAGTAGAGTAGAGTAGAATAGAATAGAATAGAATAGAATAGAATAGAATAGGAGTAGAGTAGAGTAGAGTAGAGTAGATAGAAGAGTAGAGTAGAGTAGAATAGAATAGAATAGAATAGAATAGGAGTAGAGTAGATAGAAGAGTAGAGTAGAGTAGAATAGAATAGAATAGAATAGTAGAGTAGAGTAGAGTAGAGTAGAGTAGAGTAGATAGAAGAGTAGAGTAGAGTAGAATAGAATAGAATAGAATAGAATAGGAGTAGAGTAGAGTAGAGTAGAGTGGAGTAGAGTAGATAGAAGAGTAGAGTAGAGTAGAATAGAATAGAATAGAATAGAATAGAATAAGAGTAGAGTAAAGTAGATAGAAGAGTAGAGTAGAGTAGATAGTAGAGTAGAGTAGAGTAGAGTAGAATAGAATAGAATAGAATAGAATAGGAGTAGAGTAGATAGAGTAGAGTAGAGTAGAGTAGAGTAGATAGAGTAGAGTAGAGTAGAGTAGAGTAGAGTAGATAGAAGAGTAGAGTAGAGTAGATAGTAGAATAGAATAGAATAGAATAGAATAGAATAGAATAGAATAGAATAGAATAGAATAGGAGTAGAGTAGAGTAGAGTAGAGTAGAGTAGATAGAAGAGTAGAGTAGAGTAGAGTAGAGTAGAGTAGAGTAGAGTAGAATAAAATAGAATAGAACAGAATCGAATCGAATCGAATCGAATAGAATAGAATAACAGAGTTATTCTACAGAAATTATACAGGGTCTCCAGCTTGAGCAGGGGGTTGGATTAGAAGACCTGCAAGGTCCCTTCCAGCTCTATTCTGATTGATCAACTCCTGGGGCTACCCTGAAGCAACAAGCATCCCCAGGTAGTGTTTTGCCACATTTGGCCATCCGTATGCTAATCCATCCGCTTTCTCCATTGTTCCTTTTGTTGTTTACAGAAGAGTTTTCGAAGCAAAATACACAAGGATGAGAGCAAGGGCAAACCCATCCATCCCGGAAGCTCTAAAAAGATACACAGTGCTATCTAGTGGCTTAAACACATTATTTTTTTTCCCAACAAACGAGCATTTAATAACAGTTGAACATTTCTAACGGTGACAGCTGCTTTTCGCAGATTGATTTTTTTTCCCCCTCCCCTTCCTCTGTCCGTTTAATTTACCAGCCGTAGAAACGAAGAATCGAAGTCTGGTGTGGTAGGAACTCAACGACTAACAAGCGATTAATGTAGAAGCTGCGTTGGATCATATCCTAGATGTGCAGGAAACATGAAAAGCTTTTGCCTCCTCTTGATGGGGGATAGTAGGAAACAGTTGTAAACAATTGTTGTCAGAACTGGCATACAGGAAAGCTACAGATGGCGATGTTTTTTTTATTATTAGCAATATTTTAATCGCAGGCCATATTGAGCTGAAAAAATCCTTCCATTTTGTCAATTGTGGCTCGGCTACCGAATTTCCAGACGGCCCTTTCCGTTAGGTTGTGGAATGAAATATCAATGGCCAAAGGAAACGTAAAGCTGAAAGAATTATTAGCAGGGATTACGTCAGGTGTGAAAAATCAGGATCCCACATGAAGTTTCGGTTAATCTACAACATACGACGACAAAAAAAAAAAAAGTTGTTGAGGCTTTGGAAAAAGTTCAGAGAAGAGCAGCGAAGATGATCCAAGGCCTGGAGACTAAACCATAGGAAGAAGGGCTGCAGGAATTGGGTTTGGCTAGTCTAGAGAAAAAAAAAAGGAGTAGGGGGAACATGATAGCAGGATTCCGGTATTTGAGGGGCTGCCACAGAGAAGACGGGGGTCAAATTATTCTCCAAAGTACCAGAAGGCAGGACAAGAAGCAATGGACAGAAACGAATCAAGGAGAGAAGCAACCTGGAATTAAGGAGAAATTTCTTAACAGTGAGGACAATTAACCAGTGGAACAACTGGCCTCCAGAAGTTGTGGGTGCTTCATCACTGGAGGTTTTTAAGAAGAGTCTAGATAGTCACTGATCTGAAATAGTATAGGTTCTCCTACCTGAGCAGGGGACTTGGCTAGAAGACCTCCAAGGTCCCTTCCAGGTTCTTCTCTCCTCTCCTCTCCTCTCCTCTCCTCTCCTCTCCTCTCTTCTCTTCTCTTCTCTTCTCTTCTCTTCTCTTCTCTTCTCTTCTCTTCTCTTCTCTTCTCTTCTCTTCTCTTCCCTTCCCTTCCCTTCCCTTCCCTTCCCTTCCCTTCCCTTCCCTCTTCTCTTCTCTTCTCTTCTCCTATTATTCTATTCTATTCTATTCTATTCTATTCCATTCCATTCCATTCCATTCCACTCCATTCCATTCCATTCCACTCCACTCCACTCCACTCCACTCCACTCCACTCCACTCCACTCCACTCCACTCCACTCCACTCCCTTCCCTTCCGTTCCGTTCCGTTCTATTCTTCCTTCAGGTGCTTTGGTGAATTGTTTTCAGGTCACGAAAAGTAGACACGAGAGAAAGAGCACTTGATAGGAACTCCCTTAATAAGGCTTTAATGCTACATCCCATTTGTCTGCTGGTAAGCTCCGCTGATTTCACTGCAAAAACCTTTGTAGGGTTTTGAAGTTTTTAGTCATCCGAATCAGCAGAGCTTATGACTCACTTTGGAAAGGAACATTAGGCACAAAAAAAGGTCTGTGCCACACATCAAAAAAGATTTTTAAAAAATCCCAGAAAAATCAATATATTCTCCACCTTCATTCTGCTTGTTCTCTTCCTTTTCAGATGCAGTGGAAGCATCATTATGGAGAGAGAGAGAGAAAGAGAGAGAGAGAGAGAAAGAGAGGGAAGAAGAGAAAGAGAGAAAGCGAAAGAGAGAGAGAAAGAGAAGGAGAGGAAGAGAAAAAGAGAGAGAGAGAGAGAGAAAGAAAGAGAGAGAAAGAAAGGGAGAGAGAGAAAGGGAGAGAAAGAGAGACTAGAGTGAGAGAAAGAAAAGGAGTGGGAAGAAGAGAAAGAGAAAGAGAGAGAGGAAGAAAGAGAGTGGGAGTAAGAGAGAGAGAGAGAGAAAGAGCAAGAAAGAGGGAAAGAAAGAAAGAGAGAAAAGAGAGAGAAAGAGAGAGAAAGAGAGAGGGAGGGAGAGGAAGAGAAAGAGAGAGAGAAAGAGAGATAGAAAGAAAGAGAGAAAGAAAGGGAGAGAGAGAAAGAGAGAGAGAGTGAGAGAAAGAAAAAGAGTGGGAAGAAGAGAAAAAGTGGAAGAAAGAGAGTGGGAGTAAGAGAGAGAGAGAGAAAGAGCAAGAAAGAGGGAAAGAAAGAGAGAGAGAGAGAAAAAAAAGAGAGAGAAAGAAAGAAAGAAAGAGAGAGAGAGAGGGAGAGGAAGAGAAAGAGAGAGAGAAAAAGAGAGATAGAAAGAAAGAGAGAAAGAAAGGGAGAGAGAGAAAGGGAGAGAAAGAGAGAGAGAGAGAGAAAGAAAAAGAGTGGGAAGAAGAGAAAGAGAAAGAGAGAGAAAAAGAGAGGGAGAGGGAGAGAAAGAGAGGGAGAGAAAGAGAGAAAGAAAGAGAGAGAAAGAAAAAAGGGAGAAAGAGAAAGGGAGAGAAAGAGAGAGAGTGAGAGAAAGAAAAAGAGAGGGAAGAAGAGAAAGAGAAAGAGAGAGAGAGAAGAAGAAAGAGAGTGGGAGTAAGAGAGAGAGAGAGAGAAAGAGCAAGAAAGAGGGAAAGAAAGAAAGAGAAAGAGAGAGAAAGAGAGAGGGAGAGGGAGAGGAAGAGAAAGAGAGAGAGAGAAAAAGAGAGAGAAAGAGAGAAAGAAAAGGAGAGAGAGAAAGGGAGAGAGAGTGAGAGAAAGAAAAAGAGTGGGAAGAAGAGAAAGAAAGAGAGAGAGGAAGAAAGAGAGTGGGAGTAAGAGAGAGAGAGAGAGAGAGAGAGAGCAAGAAAGAGGGAAAGAAATAGAGAAAGAGAGAGAGAGAAAAGAGAGAAAGAAAGAAAGAGAGAGAGAGAGAAAGAGAGAGACGGGGAAAAAAGAGAGAACACAACTGACTTACGTGGTGGAAGGAATCCAGATATTAACACACCTCTAGCACATGTGGCTCTGATAAATTTAATAAATGCCAGATAATCTTTTGTTTCCAGTGGATATAAATAGTTCGTGACTTACAACCGTTCATTTAGTGACCATTCAAAGTTACAACGGCATTGGAAAAAAGTGACTTACGGCCATTTTTCACACTTACGACCGTTTGCAGCATCCCTAGTGTCACGTGATCAAAATTCAGACGCTTGGCAACTGAGTCACCTTTATGACGGTCGCAGCATGCCCGGGATCATGTGACTCCCCCTTTTGCGACCTTCTGACAAGCAAAGTCGACGGAGAAGCCAGATTCACTTAACAACCGTGTTACTAATTTTAACAACCGCAGGAGATTCGGCTTCACCAACGTGGCGAGAAAAGTCCTAAAACGGGACGAAACTCCCCGAAACCAATTTCTCAGCCGCAGAAAATCTGGGCGCAATTGTACTGGCCGTAAGCTGAGGACGACCTTGTACATCTTGTGTCACCTGCAGTGTTGTGTAGCCGCGGTGTGAAATGCTTACAGGAGGCCTGCCATTGTGCTTCTGTGTGGTTGCTGGTAACTCACAAGCATCAATTTATGCTCGCCTGAGTGAGTTTCTGCTTTGCGTCTCCCAGCTGGACTTGCCCTGAAATTGCTAAGTTCAAAAGGAGAATTGACTTCATTTGGTACCCAGGGACAAAGCTTCTTGGAGGAGAAGGTAGGAGGGAGCTGGAGAAAAGAACATAGAATTAGGAATAATAAGGTTGGAAGGGGCCTTGGAGGTCTTCTAGTCCAACCCCCTGCTTAGGAAGGAAACCCCACACCACTTCAGACAAATGGTTATCCAACCTCTTCTTAAAAACTTCCAGTGTTGGAGCATTTACAACTTCTGGTGGGAAGTTGTTCCACTGATTAATAGTCCTCATTGTTAGGAATCTTCTCCTTAGTTCTAAGTTGCTTCTCTCCTTGATTAGTTTCCACCCATTGCTTCTTGTCCTGCCCTCGGGTGCTTTGGAGAATAGCTTGACTCCCTCTTCTTTGGGGCAACCCCTGAGATATTGGAAAACTGCTATCATGTCTCCCCTAGTCCTTCTTTTCATCAGAGTAGACATGCCCAGTTCCTGCAACCGTTAGATGAGGTTCGTGGTGGGTTAAGAGGGAGAGAAATGCCTTCTGTCCAGCTGGTCCTTCAGTTGTGAGTATCACGCAACCCTGGCAGACACTAGAGGTCAGCAATGAGTTTTCAACTTTCCAACCTTGGAGAATTTTTTTTCCCCTCTCTCTCCCCCTCTTTTTCTTTCTCTACCTCTTTTCTTTTCCTTTCCTTTTCTTCCCTTCCTTCTTTCTTTCTTTCTTTCTTTCTTTCTTTCTTTCTTTCTTTCTTTCTCCCTCCCTCCCTCCCTCCTTCCCTTTCTTTTTTCTCCATTCTCTCTCTCTCTCTCTCTCTCGTTCCTTCCTCCCTCCCCCCTCCAATTTCTCTCTCCCCTTCTTTCTTTTTTCTTTCTTTCTTTCTTTTTTTCTTTCTTTCTTTTCTTTCTTTCTTCCTTCCTTCCTTCCCTCCCTCCCTTCTTTCTTTCTTTCTCTTTCTTTCTTCTTTCTCTTTCCCTCTCCCTCCTTCCTTTTTTCTCTCCCCCTCTTTCTTTCTTTCTTTCTTTTTTCTTTCTTTCTTTCTTTCTTTCTTTTTTCTTTCTTTCTTTCTTTCTTTCTTTCTTTCTTTCTTTCTTCTTTCTCTCTCTCCTTTCTTCCTCCCTCCCTCCCTCCCTCCCTTTACTCTCCCCCCTTTCTTTCTTTCTTTCTTTCTTTCTTTCTTTCTTTGTTTTGTCTCTCTCCTTTCTTCCTCCCTCCCTCCCTCCCTCCCTTTACTCTCCCCCCTTTCTTTCTTTCTTTCTTTCTTTCTTTTCTCTCTCTCCTTCTTCCCTCCTTTTCTCTCTCCTTATCTTTCTTTCTTTCTTTCTTTTCTTTCTTTCTTTCTTTCTTTCTTTCTTTCTTTCTTCCTTCCTTCCTTCCCTCCCTCCCTCCTTTCTTTCTTTCTTTCTTTCTTTCTTTCTTTCTTTCTTTCTTTCTTCTTTCTCTTTCCCTCTCCCTCCTTCCTTTTTTCTCTCCCCCTCTTTCTTTCTTTCTTTCTTTCTTTTTTCTTTCTTTCTTCTTTCTCTCCTTCCTCCCTTCCTCCCTCCCTCCCTTTTCTCTCCCCCTTTCTTTCTTTCTTTCTTTTTTCTTTCTTTCTTTCTTCTTTCTCTCTCTCCTTCCTTCCTCCCTCCCTCCCTCCCTTTACTCTCTCCCATTTCTTTCTTTCTTTCTTTCTTTCTTTCTTTCTTTCTTTCTTTCTTTCTTTCTTTTCTCTCTCTTCTTCTTCCCTCCCTTTTCTCTCTCCTTTTCTTTCTTTCTTTCTTTCTTTCTTTCTTTCTTTCTTTCTTTCTTTCTTCCTTTCTTCCTTCCTCCCTCCCTCCCTTCTCTCCTTCCTGCCTTCCTCCCTCCCTCCCTTTTCTCTCTCCCCCTCTTCCTTCCTTCCTTCCTTCCTTCCCTCCCTCCCTCCCTTCTTTCTTTCTTTCTTTTTTCTTTCTTTCTTCTTTCTGTCTCTCCTTCTTCCTTTCTTCCTTCCTTCCTTCCTTCCTTCCTTCCTTCCTTCCTTCCTTCCTTCCTTCCTTCCTTCCTTGAAACCATTAAGTAAATGGCTAACATGCCTTCTACCACAACTGGTAGGATGGCAAATGAATTGCTGTTGGCTAAACTAGCTAACAAACAAAACCATAAAACGTAGCAAAATGAACTTTTAATAACCAAGCCTTGGAAATAATGTAATATCAAGTTAGGTGCCTCTTCTTCTAGTCACAGCCTGCCTTAGTGCTAAAAAAAAAATAACAATACGGTCCTAAGCAATTTTAAATGTAATATTCCGTTCCGTCTTTCCAGTCTCTCAAGCAGAATTTTTCTTTTTTTGGGTCCTCGTTGATATTCAGAAAGGCTCTTACGAGTTTGATGCCAGCTGCCATTTTGTTATCAAGATAAATGTATTCCTTTTATACTCTAATAAAATCCTGAGTTTTATATACCGTATCACTTTGATTCGGTGTGACGTTCTTAATGGATTAAGAGACTGTGCTTGATGAAGCAGTTATTTTATTTTTGATGTATTAAAAAGCTCCAGTTCAGACATCCCAATGATTGAGGGCAGAAAGAAAGAATAACAGAAACAAAACCCCAACTAAAATCCTCACATGTGTAATTACCCCAAAGGAAGGCAATAATGAATGTAAAATGACACTTCTTCTAAGGAAGATTAGAGAAGAATGTTCATTGGCTTCCTTTGCCATATTCT
This sequence comes from Arizona elegans, assembly GCA_022577455.1. NCBI lineage: Eukaryota > Metazoa > Chordata > Lepidosauria > Squamata > Colubridae > Arizona > Arizona elegans. The sequence goes on along the minus strand of JAKOOJ010000041.1, from coordinate 4,965,938 downwards.
CAGTGAGTCTAAGGCAGGAGATTCGTTTTAAAAGTAAATTATTTTTGGGGGGGCAGGGGGAATTGGAGCAGTGCAGTGGCCTAGAGATGGATCTCTCACCTCATAATCAGGAGGCTGTGAGTTCGATCCTAGGTAGAGGCAGATATTTCTCTCTCTGGGCACAATGAGAAATATATCTGCTGAACAAAACTCCGCATTGGCGACAGGAAGGGCATCCGGCCAATAAAACACTTAACTCCATTCAGTTGCCCCAGACTCCACCCCGCAAGGGATTCTGGGGTCGTTAAAAGATGATGAAATATGGATTATTTGTCAATGGACCGCTCTAAAGAATCAACATGAAACATGTAACACCAAAGGGATGAAATTAGAATATTTGGAACTGAATTAACACAAGAATTTAAAAGCATTGTTTATTAAGTTAATATTTATTAAAATTTTATGCCTCACATCTCCCTTACAAGGTGCTATCCAATAGGGTCAAATCTCATTATGATGGACATCTGAGAGACTCTCCGAACAGAACGCAGGGGACCCGGCCTTGACAAGTGCTATGACAGGGACAAAGTCCAGAAAACCTTGGGAGTGAGTCTTGCAAGTATCCATTGAGTCTCTTGTCATCTTTCTTTCTTTCTTTCTTTCTTTCTTTCTTTCTTTCTTTCTTTCTTTCTTTCTTTCTTTCTTTCTTTCTTCCTTCCTTCCTTCCCTTCCCCTCCCCTCCCCTTTTCCTTCCTTCCTCCCTCCCTTCCTTCCAACCTCCTTCCCTCCCTCCCTCCTTTCTTCCGTTCCCTTCCCTCCCCCTCCCTCCCTCCCCTTTCCCTCCCTCCCTCTTTTCTTCCTTCCTTCCTTCCTTTTTCTTTCTTTCTTTCTTTTTTCTTCCTTTCTTCCTTCCCTCCCTCCCCTCCCCTCCCCTTCCCTTCTTCCCTCCCTCCCCTTTTCCTTCCTGCCTCTGTTCCTCCTTCCTTCCCTCCTCCTCTCCCTCCCTCCCTCTCTTCTTTCTTTCTCTTTCTCTTTCTTTCTTTCCTTCCTTCCCTCCCTCCTTCCCTTCCCTTCTTCCCTCCCTCCCCTTTTCCTTCCTTCCTTCCATCTTTTCTCCCTCCCTCCCTCCTTCCTTCTCTCCCTCCCTTTTTCCTTCCTCTCTCCCTCCCTCTCTCCTTCCTTCCTTCCTTCCTTCCTTCCTTCCTTCCTTCCTTCCTTCCTCTCTTTCTTACTTTCTCCCTCCCTCCCTCCCTCCTTCCCTTCCTTCCTTCTTTCCTTCCTTCCTTCCTTCCTTTCTTTTGTTCCTTCTTTCATGGAACCACATTTCAGTAACTGGTTCTGACTTTTAAAATAGACAGGACCCAAAAACTTTATTAAAAAATGAATTGTACTTCCCAAAAACCTACACATTTTATAAGCTGTGCCTTTATGTGTGTAACAGCATAGCAATAGCAATAACACTTGACTTATACACCACTTCACAGTACTTTACAGCACTCTCTAAGTCAGCCTCTTGCCCCACCCCCCCAACAATCTGGGTCCTCATTTTACCGACCTCGGAAGGACGGAAGGCTGAGTCACCCTTGAGTCCCATCAAGAACTGATATCCAGTCTGTGGGCCAAATATGGACTTCCGGACCACTTTGGTGGCAATCATAGTTTTCAAAAAGCTACTTTTAAGTACTGAAATAGACAGACACATCGAAGGGTCCCTAGTTCATGTTTGCTGACCATCCTATTCTCTTAGTTTCTGTGTGAGGAGCTTAGGAAATTAACGTCTTTATGATAGGCCAGCCTCCTTGTTCCCAAATATTCCCTTTCTTACAGATGTCATGTACTTTGGGAAGAGAAAAGAACAGCCACAACAAAGGAATGTTCTTTTAGAACTGTTGTTTCCCTCAAGGAACATCTGGCAATTCTTATCTAAACTAAGAATGAATAAAATGAGTATTTTTGGAATGCGGAAGAAAAATCTTCTTCTGGACATTTTAGAAATTAAGTTTTCGGATCATTCATCCAGCATAAGAACACTTTGTGACAGACGCTGGTTGATTGGGATTTTTGGTGGATTATACATGCTGTACGTATGATATACGAGGTTTTGGGGTGAAAATCAGTGGTCCTCATTATTTGATGATTGGTAGCTGTTTTTTTATGGAGGAGGAGGAGGAGGAAGAGGAGGAGAGATGGATGGATGGATGGATAGTTGGATGGATAGATGGGTGGGTGGGTGGGTGGGTAGATGGATGCAGTGGTGGGTTTCAAATTTTTTTACTACCAGTTCTGTGGGTGTGGCTTGGTGGCCATGGCATGGCTTGGTGGGTGTGGCAGCGGAAGGATCTCCATGTAAAATCTCCATTCCCTCCCCAATCCAGGGGATGGATACTGTAAAATCCCCATTTCCTTCCGATCACCTGGAACTTGGGAGGCAGAGAATAGATGGGGGTGGGGCCAGTTAGAATTTTTACTACCGGTTCTTCAAACTACTCAAAATTTCTGCTACCAGTTCTCCAGAACTGGTCAGAACCTGCTGAAAACCAACTCTGAATGGATGGGTGGATGGGTGGATGGATATGTGGGTGGATAGATGGATTGATGGATGGGTGGGTGGGTGGGTGGATGGATGGGTGGATGGATGGATGGATGGGTGGGTGGGTGGGTGGATGAATGGATGGGTAGATGGCTAGATGGATGGGTGGATGGATGGGTGGATGGATGGATGGATGGATGGCTAGATGGATGGATGGATGGATGGATGGATGGATGGATGGATGGATGGGTGGGTGGATGGATGGGTGGATGGATGGATGGATGGATGGATGGATGGATGGATGGATGGCTAGATGGATGGATGGCTGGATGGATGGATGGATGGGTGGGTGGGTGGATGGGTGGATGGCTAGTTGAATAGATGGATGGATGGGTAGATGGCTAGATGGGTGGATGGATGGATGGATGGATGGATGGATGGATGGATGGATGGGCGGGTAGATGGGTGGATGGCTATTTGAATGGATGGATGGGTGGGTGGGTGGATGGCTAGATGGATGGATGGGTGGGTGGGTAGATGGATGGATGGATGGACTAATAGTTCAGATGAAATGTGTGTGCTATGGACTGTCTCTCCCAAAGCAAAGTTGGAAAACCCTTTCCCTGTTGAACTCTGTTAAATGTAATGTTAAAATTATTAAATTAAATTAACACAGACATTACAATAAATTAACATAGTAACTTAAATGTAATGTCCCGGTAGATGAGCTGAGGCTCAAACACAACAACATTTTTAAAAAAAATTGATTGAATGAATGAATATTATGAACATATTAATATATTCAATTAAGGAATTCATACGAATCAAGCGAACATAGGCTAATAGGGTTGTAAAGGACTTCGGAGGTCTCTTAGTTCAGCTTTCTACAAATACAAATCGACTTTAAATTAGATTATTGGTTTTATTTGTTTTGTAACAAGTCAAATTGATAATCTAATTTACAAAACAAATAAATAAACTCAATAATCTGATTTAAAACCCCAGGATTTTTTATTTTTTATTTTTTGCTTTATCATCACAAGCCAAAGATGGTTAAAAATTTCCTAGCAGTCTTCCAATATTTGAGGGGCTGCCCCAGAGAGGAGGGGGTCAAGCTATTTTCCAAAGCCCCCTAAGGCCAGACAAAGAATAACGGATGGAAACTGATCAAGGAGAGATTCAACCTGGAAATAAGGAGGAATTTTCTGACAGGGAGAACAATCAACCCATAGAACAGAAGTTGTGGGAGCTTCATCCCTTGAGACTTTCAAGAAAAGATTGGACTGCCTTTGGTCAGAAATGGTGTAGGGTCTCCTGCTTGAGTGGGGGGGTTGGACTAGATGACCTCCAAGGTCCCTTCCAACTCTGTTAACCTGTGAAAGAAAATGCTTGAGGCCTTGGTTTCCGACTCATCTCCATGCTGAACAAGACACACCAAAAATGTGACACCACGAAAAGGCAGATGATGGATTTTAATCGACGTGTTATCTGTATGAGACCAAGCTAATGGTTGAGCACTCAGGAAAGGCTGCCAGCGACAGATGAAGAGGCCAAATAATCCATTTTAATTGTCCACAACGATGCTAATGACGCATTTGCCAATTGACAGAAACCTCTTCCGTAAGCACCAGCCCATTGACGGTTCTCCTGGCTTGCTTTTCATAGCCGTGAAATGGCCATTTGCAAAGGATCTGGGCTCTCAGATCCTCCAGTGACCCAATTTTCATCCTGCTGACGAATAGCCCACAGGGTTGCAATTTTCAAATGTCTAAAATTCAAGACCCCAAAGTCCATTAAAGGGACAGCCCTCTTGTCCAAATTTGACAGCCACCGGACGTAACTTCCTGCAGTAAAGGAATGTCATGGTTCTTTTTTTTTCTTGCCAAATATTTCTAGTCTCCATCGTCACAGACTCTGAAGCAGATGGACTTGCTCACGTGCCAGCAGAAGGCTGTGAAGCTTAGAGAAAATGCTTAGCTTGGTAAGATTAAATAAATAAATAAATAAAATCTGTGTTTTCTGGGAAATTCATAGGTTTGCAATGGTTGGCATCAGAAGCTGAAGCGGAGACGCATAACCAAAGCATCAAATCATTAGTACTGTGGTGGAACATGCCTTGGACGTCACCAAGGCAAGTTCCACCATAGTGAGTTTGTAGATAAAATAAATGCAACGACCAAAGAATTATTATTATTATTATTATTATTATTATTATTATTATTATTATTATTATTATTATTTAATCTTTGGTGAGATTCACAGCCTTTGAGGCTGGTTAATAGCTCAGCAGCTCGAGTCCTAACCAAGGACCTAGGAACTGTTAAGGTATCGTCGGAGGATGTAAGCTGTTCCGAGTAAGGTGGTTTTTTGTAGAGTCAAAATGTTCAAGTCCGGCAAATTTAGAATTTCTAAATAGCGGGGTAGCCCTTTGGGTATTGCTCCAAGGGCTCCAATTACAATCGAGACAACACACATTATTATTATTATTATTATTATTATTATTATTATTATTATTATTTAATCTTTAGTGAGATTCACAGCCTTTGAGGCTGGTTAATAGTTCAGCAGCTCAAGTCCTAACCAAGGACCTAGGAACTGTTAAGGTATCGTCGGAGGATGTAAGCTGTTCCGAGTAAGGTGGTTTTTTGTAGAGTCAAAGTGTTCAAGTCCGGCAATTTTAGAATTTCTAAATAGCCCTTTGGGTATTGCTCCAAGGGTTCCAATTACAATCGGGACAACACACGATTTCTTTTTTCCACAGTCGCTCAACTTCAATTTGCAAGTCCCGGTACTTTGTGATTTTTTCTTGCTGCTTATCTTCAATCCGTGCATCACCAGGTATTGCAATGTCAATGAACCATCCTTTTTTCTTTTCAACTATTGTTCTGTCAGGTTGTTGTTGTTATTATTATTATTATTATTATTATTATTATTATTATTATTATTATTATTATTATTATTATTATTATTATTTCTATGCCAACTCTGGGCGGCTTACACCAAAGACAGTATACTAAATAGCATATTTCCCCCAATAATCTGGGTCCACATTATTAATAGAATTAACAGAATTTGATAAGATATTAACAGGGACAGAAGAAAGATTGATAAAGAAATTGTACAGCTACTTATTGGGCATAGAACTGGAAGATGAAGTAGACAATGATAACACGGGCAAAAAAAATTTGCTCATGCAATAGAATTACCATATTTTTCGGAATATAAAACGCACCTTCCCCCGCCCCTAAAAGTGGGTGAAAATTTAGGTGCGTCTTATACACCAAATGTATCCCCGCCCACCCACTGGCTCCTACCCTTTGGCCTCTGCCTCCCAGCAGTTTATCTCCTTGCAGCAAGCAGCAAGAAGAAACAGCTCCTTTCAGCTTCAGCCTAATTAGCACAAGTTGTTTGGATCTGCCTGCTGACTCTCAGCTGCTTTGCTCTCAGCTGTTTTACGGGGGCCTCTGCTGCTTGCTGCAAGGAGGTAAATTGCTGGAGCAGATTTTTTTTTTTCTTGTGCTAATCAAGCTATGCTGAAAACGAAAATGAAAGTAAAGCAGGCTGTTTGCTGTTTGCTGCAACGAGGCAAAATTGCTGGGAGGCAGAGGCAGATTTCTTTTTCTTCTTTTCCTCACCAAAAAAGGTAGGTGCGTCTTATAGTCTGGAGCGTCTTATACTCTGAAAAATGTGGTAGATAAATGGCAGAGATTGCGGGACAGGAACTACAAATGAACGATGGCAAAGAGTCTCTGAGAGTCATGAACCAATTAAGTGAACTAATCGTCTCCTGCAAACTCCACTCCCCTTTCGCTCCTCTTTTATTCCCTCTGGGAGGGGCCATTCATTGTCCACCTGTGGCCTTACTCCCAAGTCGATCCTTGTTCTTTAGCTGGGGTGAAATGCTACTGGTTCGAACCAAATCACATGATCCGGTAGCGATGGTGACGGGTGGTTCACAGAACCGGTAACAAAAATCCCTGCTCACCCCCCACCCCCATGCCCAGCTGAGCTGCGCGATCATCAGAGGCTTTTTTTTTTTTTTTTTTACTTTTAAAAGCATTTTTTCTACAATCTCTTTGGCCGAAAAAATGCTTTTAAAAGTAAAAAAAAAAAAGCCTCTGACGATCAGGCAACTCAGCTGGGAACGTCAGAGGCTTTTCAAAGCATTTTTTTTAAAAAACAACCTCTTCAGCCAAAGAGGTTGTAGAAAAAATACTTTTAAAAGGAAAAAAAAAAGCCTCTGATGATCAGGCAACTCAGCTGGGATCCTCAGAGCCTTTTAAAAGCATTTTTTTTTTACAACGAGGTTGTAAAAAGAATGCTTTTAAAAGTAAAAAAAAAACAGTTGGCCACGCCCACCCAGTCACATTACTCCCCCCCCACCAAGCCACACCCACAGAACTAGTAGTAACAAATTTTACATTTCACCACTGAGCTGTTCCCTTCGTCTGGCAACTGTGTGCATGTACACACTGATAACTGTCAGATGGCCCTGGCCCCCTCTCTGCCTCCGATGCAGAGCCCTCATCAGAGCCCTCCCCAAACTCCAGGACTGGCCCACGTTCCTCCCCAACCTCCTCACTGTCCGAATCTGCTGCCAGCTCCGCTGCTCACTGGAGGGCCCCAACAGCTGCAGAGAGTTCGACACAACTTAACAGCTGAACCACACAAATGAAAATGTAGCACATGAACTTTCTCTTCGCACTAGGGACACTTAGTCACTTTGGTTTGGACTATGACATTGATGTCACATCAACCTCGACGACAATTTGAGGCCTCGTCACGCAAGGTCTGAACAATGGGGAGAAGGTTGCTCTGAGTGGAGTCCTGGAGCTCGCGGTCTCCTTTTAAGAGACTTTAGAACAGGACTAGAAATGGCGATTATCAAGTTATTTCTAGGGATCGTGCAATGGAGCAGAGTCATCCATCTCTATAGCAACGGAGCTTTTTTTCGGGGAGGGGGCCTGCGGCTGCCTGCCTGTGTATTTGTAAAGGCCGAGCATATTGTTCAACTTTCACCAGAAACGGGAGAAGATTTAAGGCTTCGAAGCAAATGGTTCTGATTTACGGTAAAATGTATTTGTGACGAGGGCGGCCCCTTTAAGTGAGCAAAACATACAAATAAGACCTGGGATCAGTAGTAGGATTCAATTTAGTTTGCTACTGGTTCGCTCATGTGTATGCGTGGACGCTTGCATACGATGCTTACATACGACACTTCTGCACATGCGCAGAAGCATCCAGACAGGTGGGTGGAGCCTCCCACCACTGCCGCTACCAGTTCACCTGATCTGGGGCGAACCAGTAGCAACCCACCACTGCCTGGGAGATCCCTTATTCAGCAATTTTCTTGCAAATTAAACCATTCTGGTTTTAAGCAGGGGTGAAATGCTCCCGGTTCGGACCGGATTACCTGATCCGGTAGCTATAGAAGTGGGTGGTTTGGAGAACTGGTAGTAAAAATCCCTACCACACCCCGCCCCCCATGCCCAGCTAAACTGCGCGTTCATCAGACTTTTTTTTCTTTTAAATGCCTCTGACGATCCAAGCTGGGGGCAACTCAGCTTGGATCGTCAGAGACATTTAAAAGAAAAAAAGCCTCTGATGATCAGGCAACTCAGCTTGGCTCATCAGAGGCATAAATCTAAGTTTGATGATCCAAGCTGACGATCTAAGCTGATGATCCAGGATGATGCCTGACGATCTTAGCTGAGTTGCCTGATCAGCAGAGGCATTTAAAAGAAAAAAAGCCTCTGACAATCAGGCAACTCAGCTGGCATCGTCAGAGGCATTTAAAAGAAAAAAAGCCTCTGACGATCAGGCAACTCAGCTGGCATTGTCAGAGCCTTTTGAAAGCATTTTTTACAACCTCTTCGCCGAAGAGGTTGTAGAAAAAATGGTTTTAAAAGTTTTTTAAAAAATGGCCATGCCCACCCAGTCACATTACCACCACCACCAAGCCACGCCCACAGAACCGGTAGTAATAAATTTTAGATTTCACCACTGGGCCAAGGGTGGGGAAGTGGATTATGAAACAAAAGGACCCTAATCCAGGAGGGTTGATTTATGTTTCTTAGACTATATTTCTAGTTCTTTACATGGCTCCGTGATCCCATTATTCGGGGTGGAGTAAGGGAGATTGAATGGAGCTGAGCGTTTGCTGACCGGATGCCCTTCCTGATGCCTCTGCCATGTTCACCGCAGATATTGTCTCTTTGCGCCCTAGGAGAGAAATATCTGCCGCTACCTGGGATTGAGCGTTTTCATCATTAAGCCACCATGCCACCGTATTTTATGTCTCTTAAACTACTCCCAAGAAAATGGAATGTGTATCTATGGAGATCCTCAGTCATCCAGACACGGTTGTCCCAAAGGTCCTTTTTCAAGAGGCAACTGGACTTTCTGGTTTTTTCTGTGAAGACGTTTCGCTTCTCATCCAAGAAGCTTCTTCAGCTCTGGCTGGATGGTGGGGAATGGAAGGATTTATATTCCTTGCAGATGGCTGGTCATTTGCATCCTTTTAGAGGGTCGTTGAAGGAACCCTGAGGACACAGACAAACCTCCAAGTGGCCTCACCGACTCTCTAAAAGGATGCAAATGACCAGCTGTCACAGTCCTCGACTTATGACCACAACTGAGCCCTAAATTTATACTAAGTATAAATTAAAGTATAAGTGAGGAATTTGTCGAGTGAGTTTTGACCCATTTTACGACTTTTCTTGCCATATTTGTTCAGTGAGTCACTGCCGTGGTTAAATTAGTCACACGGTTTGTTAAGTGAATCTGGTTTTCCCATTGATTTTGCTGATCAGAAGGTCGCAAAATGTGACACCCCCCCCCCCCAGGACATTGCAGCCGGAATAGATATGAACCAGTTGCCAAGCACCCGAATGCAAATCACGTGACCAGGGGGATTGTGCAATGGTCATAAGTGTGAGAAAGGGTCATAAGTCACTTTTTTCAGTGCTGCTCTAATTTCAAAGGGTCGCTAAGCGAACGGTTGAAAGTTGCATTGGTGTTAGAGTCTTCAACTGCATAGTTGGAGATAGATTGGAGATAGAAATAGATTATAACTTGCAAACTATTCCTATGAATGCATCAGTGCAGTGGTGAAATCTGAATTTTTTTACTACTGGTTCTGTGGCCGTGGCTTGGCGGGGGTGGCCGGGGAAGGATACTGCAAAATCTCCATTCCCACCCTACTCCAGGGGAAGGATACTGCAAAATCTCCATTCCAACCCCACTCCAGGGGAAGGATACTGCAAAATCTCCATTCCCACCTCACTGCAGGGGAAGGATACTGCAAAATCTGCATTCCAACCCCACTCCTGGGGGGTAGGATACTGCAAAATCTCCATTCCCACCCCACTCCAGGGGAAGGATACTGCAAAATCTACATTCTCACCCCACTCCAGGGGAAGGATACTGCAAAATCTGCATTCCAACCCCACTCCTGGGGGGTAGGATACTGCAAAATCTCCATTCCCACCCCACTCCAGGGGAAGGATACTGAGAAATCTCCATTCCAACCCTACTCCAGGGGAAGGATACTGCAAAATCTCCATTCCAACCCCACTCCAGGAGAAGGATACTGCAAAATCTACATTCCAACCCACTCCTGGGGGGAAGGATACTGCAAAATCTCCATTCCCATCCCACTCCAGGGGAAGGATACTGCGAAATCTCCATTCCAACCCCACTCCAGGGGAAGGATACTGCAAAATCTCCATTCCAACCCCACTCCAGGGGAAGGATACTGCAAAATCTGCATTCCCACCCCACTCCAGGGGAAGGATACTGCAAAATCTCCATTCCAACCCCACTCCAGGGGAAGGATACTGCAAAATCTCCATTCCAACCCCACTCCAGGGGAAGGATACTGCAAAATCTCCATTCCAACCCCACTCCTGGGGGGAAGGATACTGCAAAATCTCCATTCCCACCCCACTCCAGGGAAAGGATACTGCAAAATTTCCATTCCAAGCCCACTCCTGGGGGAAAGGATACTGCAAAATCTCCATTCCCACCCCACTCCAGAGGAAGGATACTGCGAAATCTCCATTCCCACCACACTCCAGGGGAAGGATACTGCAAAATCTCCATTCCCACCTCACTCCAGGGGAAGGATACTGCAAAATCTCCATTCTCATCCCACTCCTGGGGGAAGGATACTGCAAAATCTCCATTCCCATCCCACTTTGAGGCCAGCCAGAGGTGGTATTTGCTGGTTCTCTGAACTACTCAAAATTTCTGCTACCGGTTTTCCAGAACCTGTCAGAACCTGCTGAATAGCACTTCTGCATCAGTGGGAATAAAAGTAAAATTCATGTTTCTTGACCTCTCAAGAAAATTGCCAGCCATTTAGGTTCCTAAATGTCTGAGTTTTGTCAAATGGTATTTGACAAAACTCAGCATGTTTAATGACAATATATACAACATCGCACGTAATATATACAATTTGTACAGAGTTGTGCATAAAGTTATGATTATAAGGAAGGAGAATGTGAGGCAGTGGAGGAATATTGCAAAAGTTACAGCAATAAATGTGATTTATGCAAGGTGGGAAGACAAAGGCCTCTTCGATTTCAGTATGTTCCCAAATACACCAAATTATATTATGCGTATATAATGCGGTATCTGTCTTCTTAATCCCTGTGCATTTCTTTGAATAAATATTTACAGGTTTACAGCCTTTGGAAAGAGGAAATGATCAAACAATTTTGTGTTCTTAGTGCTCTCGTTCAAGGATGCTCCTGAAATGAAAATGCCAGATATGCAGAGAGAAAAACAGGAAGAGAGAAAAAAAAGAAAAGGAAAGGAAAGGAAAGGAAAGGAAAGGAAAGGAAAGGAAAGGAAAGGAAAGGAAAGGAGAAAGGAAGGAAGGAAGGAAGGAAGGAAGGAAGGAAGGAAGGAAGGAAGGAAGAAAGAAAGAAAGAAAGAAAAGAGGTAGAGAAGGCAGACAGGCAGGCAAGAAGGAAGGAAGGAAGGAAGGAAGGAAGGAAGGAAAGAAGGAAGGGGAAGGAGAGACAAGGAAGAAAGGAGGGAAGAAAGGAAAGAAGGAAGGAAAGAAGTGAGGAAAAGAAAGAAGGAAGGAAGGAAGGAGAATGAGAGACAAGGAAGAAAGGAGGGAAGGAAGGAAAGAAGGAAGGAAGGAAGGAAAGAAGGAAGGAAAGAAGGAAAGAAGGAAGGAAAAGAAATAAGGAAGGAAGGAAGGAAGGGGAAGGAGAGACAAGGAAGAAAGGAGGGAAGAAAGGAAAGAAGGAAGGAAAGAAGTGAGGAAAAGAAAGAAGGAAGGAAGGAAAGAGAATGAGAAACAAGGAAGAAAGGAGGGAAGGAAGGAAGGAAAGAAGGAAGGAAAGAAGGAAGGAAAAGAAATAAGGAAGGAAGGGAGAGAGGAAGGAAGGAAGGGGAAGGAGAGACAAGGAAGAAAGGAGGGAAGGAAAGAAAGAAGGAAGGACAGAAGGAAGGAAAAGAAAGAAAGAAGGGAGGGAGGAAGGAAGGTAGGGGAAGGAGAGACAAGGAAGAAAGGGGGGAAGGAAGGAAAGAAGGAAGGAAAAGAAAGAAAGAAAGAAGGGAGCAAGGAAGGGGAAGGAGAGACAAGGAGGAAAGGAGGAAAGGAAGGAAGGAAGGAAGGAAGGAAGGAAGGAAGGAAGGAAGGAAGGAAGGAATAGATATTGTGAGAGAAATGTATCAGTCAGCCTAAATTTGTCTCTGGTTATTCAAATAGCGTAATGACAGTAATGGAGAATCCATAGCAGCCATAGATGTCCTACAGACCAGGCCTGGCGCATTGAAGACCCTCTAGTTTTCAGGCCTGAAGATCTCATTCATGAACAGCACAAAACACACCCTGAGCACTGGGACACAATTGGATTTTCACATCCGAGTTAAAGTTGAGAGAGAAGATACTCGAGAACGCCTGGAGAAAGCATGGCATCAACTGTACAGAATATTCTTATTCTTTAGCCTTCCTTCCTTCCTTCCTTCCTTCCTTCCTTCCTTCCTTCCTTCCTTCCTTCTCTTGCTTTTTCGTTCTATCTTTCTCTTTCTATCTTTCACTTTTCTATCTATCTTTGTTATCTATCTTTGTGTCTCATTGTATTTCGTCGTATTTTGTTCTATCTTTCTTTTTCTATCTTTGTATCTATCTTTGTATCTACCTCCCTCCCTCCCTCCCTTCTTTTACTTTTTCATTCTATCTTTCTATTTTCTATCTTGTATCTATCTTTGTATCTTCCTTCCTTCCTTCCCTCCCTCCCTCCCTCCCTTCCTTCTCTTGCTTTTTCATTCTATCTTTCTCTTTTCTATCTATCTTTGTACCTATCTTTGTATCTACCTTCCTTCCTTTCCTTCCCTCCCTTTCTTCCTTCCTTCTCTTGCTTTTTTATTCTATCTTTCTCTTTCTATCTTTCTCTTTTCTACCTACCTTTGTATCTATCTTTGTATCTACCATCCTTCCTTCCTTTCCTTCCCTCCCTTTCTTCCTTCCTTCTCTTGCTTTTTCATTCTATCTTTCTCTTTCTATCTTTCTCTTTTCTACCTACCTTTGTATCTATCTTTGTATCTATCTTCCTTTCTTCTTTCCTTTTTTCTTTCTCTTTCTTTCTCTTTCTTTTCTTTCTTTTTTCTTTCTCTCTTTCTTTCTTTCAACATAAAAAGGCAAGAAGAATGGATTACACTAGAAAAACAATCCACATTTCCCTCTATGTCCTCACCCAGACATTCAGAGGCAAGCATAGCATACTCTTGTTATTAAACTTGTTTGAGACTGAAATGTGAGCTAATACAAACGTAGGCAGATGCTGTAGATAGACACCCGTCCCAGTATTGGTAAACAATTCTGCTAATAAAAACTTAATGGCTCCAAGGAATTCTTTTCAGCTACCTTCATTCTTTTGCAAGCTGTGCTTAAAAACCAAGCCAGGCAGAATAACTCTGACATAAATTTGTGAATACGATTGTTGTTGTTTTTTTCCCCCTCCTGCAAATATATCCCCGATAAGGGCCTGTTTGTAGGTTTTCCACCTGAAGTATTCATTTATCATTCCTTTTGCATACTGGGTTATTTCTTGTCAGACCAAAAGATCTTCGTGAATAGCCCCATTGCAAATTGGCTGATGGATGGAGCGATTCTTTCGAAAATAAGCAAAAGGAGGAATGGAGAATATGGGATGGGTCGCAGTGGTGGGTTGTTCCCGGTTCGCACCGGTTCGCAAGAACCGGTAGTAAAAATTTGTAGTAGTTTGGAGAACTGGTAATAACATTGGCTGGCCACACCCCCGAAATGGTCCCAGCCCGATCGCCGCTCAGCAATTAAAGGGTCATACAAACACTGTATTGTTGTTTTATTTTAAGGGATGTTGCCTCTTCAGTCCTAAAAAGTAGAGACATCACCCTGCCAACAAAACAGCGTATAGTCAAGGTGATGGTTTTCCCAGTTGCAATGTATGGCTGTGAAAGTTGGAGCACAAGGAAGGCTGAGAAGGCCAAAGAATGGAGGCCTTTGAACTCTGGTGCTGGAGAAGACTCCTGCGAGTCCCTTGGACTTCAAGGCAATCCAACCGGTCGGTCCTAGAGGAGATCAACCCCGACTGCTCTTTAGAAGGCCAGATCCTGAAGAGGAAACTCAAATCCTTTGGCCACCGAATGAGAAGGAAGGACTCCCTGGAGAAGAGCCTAATGCTGGGAAAGACTGAGGGCAAAAGGAGAAGAAGGAGACGGCGGAGAACGAGGTGGCTGGATGGAGTCATTGAAGCAGCCGGCGTGAGCTTAAATGGACTCCGGGGGATGATGGAGGACAGGAAGGCCTGGAGGAACATTATCCATGGGGTCGCGATGGGTCAGACACAACTTCACAACTAACAACAACACCACCCTCTTCAATCACATTCCCAGCTGTGATTGAAAATCTCTTTATCAAGCCATATAATTGGACCAATCTTTGATTCGGCTGTGTGTTCTATTGTTTTGGGCTAATTTCGTGCTAGTGAATTTGCCGTAGTAATTTATTGTCTTTCTCTTATTATCTAATGTTGCTCAAAGATTGCAATAAAGCAATTTCATTTCACTCCATGTCTTCTTTTCTTTTTCTTTTTTTCTTTTCTCCTCATGCCTTTCAGGTTGTTCCGAGGCCCACAATTTTATGCAGCAAAAGACTTGTGGGTTTTGTTGTTGTTTTTTTAACTTTATAAAATGCATGTTTAAAAAAAATTGCTCTTTAGATTCCCTTATTTTAGGACTGTAAACTCTGGAATCATTTAATTGAACCCACTGAAAAACCGGCCTCCGAGGAGGGCTAGATCATTGCACGAGTTCCTCAAGGTGAAATCAAATTTTACGGTTCACAGAAACAAAGATTAGCCCTAGGAATTCCTAACTAGATCTATTTAAGGTAACTTGAGAACATACTTTTGCCTCCTAGGTTGGGAAAATAATTGTAACTTTATAGCACATCATCTACCAGGTAGATTAAAAAAAAAAAAAGTTAGACTCATGTAATGAAACATAGCATTTTTAAGGCTAATATTGGTAAGGCATAAGTTTTCATAGCTACAACCAGGAGTGG
This sequence comes from Arizona elegans, assembly GCA_022577455.1. Lineage (NCBI taxonomy): Eukaryota > Metazoa > Chordata > Lepidosauria > Squamata > Colubridae > Arizona > Arizona elegans. The sequence continues at coordinate 4,950,864 of JAKOOJ010000041.1, read as the reverse complement.
GATTCAAAAGTTTTAGCAACTGGGTGGGCGTGGCCTACTCGGCCTCCTGCACCACCGCGGAGGGGGGGGAATGTTTCACCCTCCGGCAGCTTTCCTCGAGCCTCTGGAATGGCAGACACGGCCTCCTCCAGGCTACGGATGCCCTCCAGAGACCAGAAAAAGGCCCATTTCTGGACTTCCAGAACTTCCAGGAGGCCTGTTTTTCACCCTCCCAGAACCTCTGTGCAGGCCCTGCACTTACCTGGCATCCAAAATGGGCCGTGTGGAGACTCTGGGGCAAAGTGGGCGGGCCCAGACAGTCCTTGCAACTACCGGTTCGGCCAAACCGATCTGAACCAGCTGAATCCCACTCCGGCTACACTTGTTTTCAGATAACTTTTTTAATGATGCCATTCCTTTTTTAAACGGAGATTTTTAGTTTGTTCAAAGAAAGTCGAAATATTAAAAATATTTCAAAACAAGGACCAAGGAATAAAAAAACACACAACAAAGAAGATATTAAGAATAAGAAGAATAAGAATAATTTTATTTCTATACCGCCCTTCTCCCGAAGGACTCAGGGCGGTGTACAGCCTACTAAAAGCACAAGACAAACATCAATTAAAATTATTTAAAATTATTAAATAATTCAGCTCAATTTAAAACCCCAGAAATTTAAAACACCCAATTTAAAATTATTATGTTGATAGCCCGGCTATCAACATAATATTGGTTTAAAAAGAAAAGGGGTCTTAAAAAAAGACTAACACATATAAACATAATATCCACCCTCGTTGTTGTGGCCCGTCAGCGGCCTGTGCAGCTAGTAGCTGATTCTGACAGTGAGGAGGCTGGTGTGGTGCTGCGCCAGCAGCCTGTGCAGCTGGCACCCGAGTCGGACAATGAGGAGGCTGGAGAAGATGTGGTGCCAGAGGCAGGGATTCAGCCAGGGCCTCCAGAAGCTCCCATAAGTGAAGAGGAAGAAGAGGAGGAGCCTCTTCTCGATGCACGGGCACGCAGAGCTGCCAAAAGGCAGGAGTGGCTCTTCAGGAGGAGGTCTCCTCGAGAGTAATGCTTGGGGCTAATTGGCCACTCCCCTAGCCTATTTAAGGAAGGACGACGACTGAAGCAATTTGCAGGAAACAACTTCGTTCATATTCCTTTGCATCTTGATTCCAGAAACGTCTGATCGGCTCTTGCTCCTTTCTTGTCAGTTTTCCTGCAAATTGCTTCTGGGCATTCTGCCAACCACAGTAAGATTACGGTTATCTGAAATACTGTGCTTCAGAACTGAGTTATTATTCTTTGGATTCTTGTCAGCTGTTAATGAAATTAAATTAACAGCCCTTGTTCAGAAAAGACTGATTTAAACTGTACTTGTGTCTAAACAACTACTAAGGCAAACTCATTAGTAGTCCTTAATTAGTAAACTAAGGTTTGTACAGACTTTGTGTGTGCTGCGTTCTTTGGGGTCCGTAGCTGGGGCAGAACACTCATTGAATACTGAGTAATATAATAGAGCAATATTAGTTTCTCACCCCTTGAAAAGCAGGCCAAAATGATTTAAAACTATTAAAACTGTTTACAAATTGTAAGCCTGCCACCTATATCTTATATTAATAACAAAACAGTTAAGAAGAAAAACAACAACAACAACAACAATAAATGTTATTAGTATTACTACTGCTTTATAAAACCTTAGTAAAACCACGCCTGGAATACTGCATCCAGTTTTGGTCACCATTATGCCCAAAAAATGTTGAGACTTTGGAAAAAGTTGAAAAAAGAGCAACTAAGATGATTAAAGGCCTGGAGACTAAAACATATGAAGAACAGTTGCAGGAATTGGGTACGGCTAATCTAGAGAAAAGAAGGACTAGGGGGGATATGATAGCAGTATTCAAATATTTGAGGGGCTGCCACAAAGAAGAGGGGGTCCACCTATTTTCCAAAGCACCAGAAGGCAAAACAAGAAACGATGAATGGAAACTAGTCAAGGAGAGAAGCAACCTGGAATTAAGGAGAAATTTCCTAACAGCGAGGACAATTAACCAGTGGAACAGCTTGCCTCCAGAAGTTGTGGGTGCTCCAACTGTTAAGTCCGGACACGAAAAGAGAGACAGGACGATTGTAGTGAAGTAAACAACTGTTTATTGCCGGCAACCAGAAACAACAACAAAATAACTACAAACTGAAACTGCCCGAGGCTGCAGCTCCTTTTTACCGGGAGCTGTCCAGCCTGTCAGCCACTGATGCTTGTTCATTTTCACGCCGGCAGAAAAATGGACCAATGAGTGAAGGCTGATGTAAGACTCACTCCTACTTGCGTATTCAAGAGAGAGAGTGGACAACCACTTGTCCGAAATGGTATAGTGGTGCGCGGAGCCATGTCGCCTGGCACGCACGTCCCTCTTCTGGGTTTCTGCCGTGCATGCGCTCGCAACGATCAGCTGGCCTTTTTGCATGCAGCAGAGCTGGAAACTAGAAGAACTGGTCTTCTGTTTTCCTGCATGACCATGCGTGCCAACCAGCTGATTGTCGCAAGTCCATGCGTGCCAGAACAGAAGGAAGAGTAGCTGGCTGAAACCAGAAGTTCAGTAGCTGAAACCGGAAGTGGATTTTCGGGCACGTGCATGCACCCTGGGCAGCTCCTCTTCTGGGTTGCAGCCCAGATGCACGCATGTGCACGCGCTTCACCATCACTGGTATAGTGTCTCCTGCTTGAGCAGAGGGTTGGACTAGAAGACCTCTAAGGTCCCTTCCAGCTCTATTCTGATGAACTTTCTCATATAAAAGTATAAAAGCAATGAGAATAGAATAGAATAGAATAGAATAGAATAGAATAGAATAGAATAGGAAAAGAATAGGGAAAGAATAGAATAGAATAGAATAGAATAGAATAGAATAGGGAAAGAAGAATAGGATAGGATAGGATAGAATAGAATAGGGAAAGAATAGAATAGAATAGAATAGAATAGAATAGAATAGGGAAAGAAGAATAGGATAGGATAGAATAGAATAGAATAGAATAGAATAGAATAGGGAAAGAAGAATAGGATAGGATAGAATAGAATAGAATAGAATAGGGAAAGAATAGGGAAAGAATAGAATAGAATAGAATAGAATAGAATAGAATAGAATAGGGAAAGAAGAATAGGATAGGATAGGATAGGATAGGATAGGATAGGATAGAATAGAATAGGGAAAGAATAGGGAAAGAATAGAATAGAATAGAATAGAATAGAATAGAATAGAATAGAATAGAATAGAATAGAATAGAATAGAATAGAATAGAATAGAATAATAGGATAGGATAGAATAGAATAGAATAGAATAGGGAAAGAAGAATAGGATAGGATAGGATAGAATGGAATAGAATAGAATAGAATAGAATAGAATAGAAAAAGAATAGGGAAAGAATAGAATAGAATAGAATAGAATAGAATAGAATAGGGAAAGAATAGGGAAAGAATAGAATAGAATAGAATAGAATAGAATAGAATAGAATAGGGAAAGAAGAATAGGATAGGATAGGATAGGATAGGATAGGATAGGATAGGATAGGATATAACAGAACAGAACAGAACAGAACAGAACAGAACAGAACAGAACAGGGAAAGAAAGGGAAAGAATAGGATAGGATAGGATAGGATAGGATAGGATAGGATAGGATAGGGAAAGAATAGAATAGAATAGAATAGAATAGAATAGAATAGAATAGAATAGAATAGAATAGAATAGAATAGAACAGGGAAAGAAAGGGGAAAGAATAGGATAGGATAGGATAGGATAGGATAGGATAGGAAGAGCCTTGGTAGCACAGTGGACTAAAGCACTGTTATTAACATCTGCTGCCTGCAATTACTGCAAGTTCAAATCCCACCAGGCTCAAGGTTGACTCAGCCTTCCATCCTTTCAAAGGTGGGTAAATTGAGGACCCAGTTTGTGGGGGGCAATAAGCTGACTTTGTATAAATATACAAAAGGATGAAGGTTATTGCTTAACGCATTGTAAGCCGCCCTGAGTCTCCGGAGAAGGGCGGCATATAAATTAAAGCAAAAAAAAAAAAGTGGGGGGGATATCAACAACAATAGAACAAAGACAAGATTAGAAGTCCAAAATCCTCTATTAACAAATGATATCTTATTTTAATTCATTCTCCCTCTCCCTCCCTCCCTCCCTCCCTCCCTCCCTCCCTCTCTCTCTCTCTCTCTCTCTCTCTCTCTCTCACACACACACACACTCACCAACATAGAATAGGAAAGTGTAAACACTGGGAACTGAAAGAACAGGAGAAATTCACAGACATCAATCTGCCCCACATCCCATTTTTCATCGAAGTACCAAAAGGAAAGTGCTCCATTGATGGATGAAGGTCAGCCGACTGTGTCACTGGCACAGTGAATGGACTAGCGTTGCCAAGGCAACGAGATGAGATGCTTTCCTTTTTAGCCTTCGTCCTACAATTCAAGAAGAAAAGAAAAGAAAAAAAACTTAGGATGTCACAACGTCTGCTAATCAACAGGTTGATCCTGCCTTTTTTTTTTTTTTTTTTTTTGGAGAAGTGCATTGTGACTTCAAATGGTGCGAAGTTCCTGCGTTGCCACCTATACAAGAATGAAAGACACAACCGGAGAGTTTTATTGTATTTGTATCGTACCCGACAATTCCTTCTACTTCCCACCCTCTGTGGGACTTCATCAAACATCACACAAATAAGTTACGCTGCCCGGTTTTGGGGCATCTGATGAAATGGCTTTCGATCTGGAAAAGGTTACAACCATAAAACCGGTTAGCCGTTTGAGACAACACAAAATGAATTTGTTTTTGCGAAATGTGAACGTGGCCATTAACAGGGAAATCGGAAACAAAGCAATGTATTTCTTTTTTTTTTTAAAAAAAAATGGCATTTTGGTCCGGAGCTATTTAGAAAGGACCAGTGCAGAGAAGTAAGTAAGTGGTGAGGACAGAATTTTTAAGATTGAAATTTTGCTTCTATCAGAAGCTTTGATTTTTTTTTTTTAAATTTTGATTTATATGCCGCCCTTCTCCGGAGACTCAGGGCGACTTACAATGTGGTAAGCAATAGCCTTCATCCTTTTGTATATTTATACAAAGTCAGCTTATTGCCCCCACAAACTGGGTCCTCAATTTACCTACCTTAGAAAGGATGGAAGGCTGAGTCAACCCTTGAGCCTGGCGAGATTTGAACCTGCAGTAATTGCAGGCAGCTGGTCTTAATAACAGGTTGCTTTAGATCACTGTACTACCAAGGCTCTTTTCAGGAGGACTGAAAGTTACAGGTCGTCCTCAACTTACGACCACAAGTGAGCCCAAAATTTAGGTGGCTAAGTGAGACATTTGTTAAGTGAGTTTTGCCCCATATCATGACCTACTGTATTTTTCAGAGTATAAGACGTATCTTTCCCCCCCGAAAAAAACAAGGGGTGAAAATCTGGGTGTGTCTTATACTCCGAGCCATTCCCTGCCCAGCTTCTCAAACGGAGGCTTCAGCATCAGAAATGAAGCTTCAGAAAAAAGCCTTGGAAACTGAGCTTCAGAGGCTTTTTTTTCTGAAGCTCTGTTTTGGAGGCTTTTAGAGGCAGGGAAAAAAAATGTTTTTTCTGAAACGGACTTTCAGAAGTTTCAGAGGCAGAAAAAAAAGCAAAAAAAAAAAAAAGAAAAAAAGAGCAAGGCACAGAGCTCATAACCAAGGAACCTGTTGCTAAAATTCACCTCTGGGGAACAGCTGATTGGGGGTATTCCAGGAGAGGCTGATCCACCTGCCAGTCAGCTTTTTTCTTATTTTCCTCCCCAAAAACTAAGGTGCATCTTATACTCCAGGCATCTTATACTCCGAAAAATACGGTCAGTCTCCCCCCACACACCCCGGGACTTTGCTGGTTTCAAAAATAGTCAATGATCCCAGAACACTGCAACGGTCATAACTATGAGTCAGTTGCCAAGTGTCTGAATTTTGATCATGGCACCATGGGGATGTTACCACAGTCGTAAGTGTGAAAAATTGTGAAGTGCATGCTCAGTGAACCGGTTGTTATACCAGTAGGAATCCCAATCCCTGTTGCAAGATCACAACCGACTCATTTCCCTAACCTGGTGTGTCTCGTAAAATCTAGGACCTGGACAAGCGTTAACCCAAAAGGTGACAATAATGTCGGTGAAATGTCTATGGAGATTCACAGTCATCGATGTCACAGTTGTCTCACAGTTGTCTCAAAGGTGTTTTTTTTATCAAAATGCAACTGGACTTTGTTTTTCCTTGAAGAGGTTTTGCTTCTCATCCCAGAAGCTTCATCTGTTCTGGATGAATGTTGGCAGCTGTAGAAACTGAAAAAGCTTCTTGGGCGAGAAGGAAAATGTCTTCAAGGCAGATCAAAGTCCAGTGGCCTTTTGAAAAAGCACCGTTGGGACAATGTCAGCGAATAAAAAGCCTTCGCTGGAGAAAATATCTGGAGGAAGCCATCCTGGCAGTGGTGAAATTCAAATTTTTTTACCACTGTGGGCATGGTGTGACTTAGTGGGTGTGGCTTGTTGGGCGTGGCAGGGGAAGGATACTGCAAAATTTCCATTCCCTCCCCACTCCAGGGGGAAGGATATTGCAAAATCCCCATTCCCACCCCACTCTGGGACCAGCCAGAGGTGGTATCTCCTCCTCCGGTTCTCCGAACTACTCAAAATTTCCGCTACTGGTTCTCCAGAACCTGTCAGAACCTGCTGGATTTCACCCCTGCATCCTGGTGAAACAACTTGAATGAAGGTGGAAAGTAACGAAACGGCACCAAATTGTGTCGTCAAATAGATGGTGATGATTATACAGCCACAGGTAGTGAAAAGACATTTTAGGTGTCATTGCTTTTCCTTTCATACAAAGACTCTTTCAAAATGTAGACAAAGTGTGGCAAAAATGTTTGACGTTATCTAATTACTTACAGGTCACTGGAGAATACGCTGATGTAAAACCCAATAAAATTACTGGGGCTCGTTAAGAGAGATTGCCCTGAGGATTACACTAGTTGTGTGTGATAAGTTATTAAATAGGGTCTATACAGTAGCTATTTTTCCCAGTTGCAATGTCTGGCTGTGAAAGTTGGACCATAAGGAAGGCTGAGCGTCAAAGAATTGAGACCTTTGAACTCTGGTGCTGGAGAAGACTCCTGCGAGTCCCTTGGACTGCAAGGCCATCCAACTGGTTAGTCCTAGAGGAGATCAACTCTGACTGCTCTTTAGAAGGCCAGATCCTGAAGAGGAAACTCAAATGCTTTGGCCACCTAATGAGAAGGAAGGACTCACTGGAGAAGGGCCTCATGCTGGGAACGATGGAGGGCAAAAGAAGAAGGGGACAGCAGAGAACGAGGTGGCTGGATGGAGTCACTGAAGTAGTAGGCATGAGCTTCAATGGACTCCAGAGGATGGTAGAGGACAGGAAGGCCTGGAGGAACGTTGTCCATGGGGTCACAATGGGTCAGACACGACTTCGCAACTAACAACAACACCACCCTCTTCAATCACATTCCCAGCTGTGATTGAAAATCTCTTTATCAAGCCATATAATTGGACCAATCTTTGATTCGGTTGTGTGTTCTATTGTTTTGGGCTACATTCGTGCTAGTGGATTTGCCGTAGTAATTTATTGTCTTTCTCTTATTATCTAATGCTGCTCAAAGATTGCAATAAAGCAATTTCATTTCACTCCATGTCTTCTTTTCTTTTTTTTCTCCTTATGCCTTTCAGGTTTCACCACAATTTTATGCAGCAAAAGACTTGGGAACTGACAACAACAACAGCAGCTATTGCTATTGAATTGCTCCAGTTGTTAAGTAAGTGACACGGCTGTTTAAGCGAATCCGGCTTCCCGCGTTGACTTTGCTTCTCGGACGGTCACAAAAGAGGATCGCGTGCAACCGTCATGAATGGGAGTCAGTGGTTAAAACGTCTGAATTTAAATTACGTGAGCACGGGGAGGCTGTGATGGTCGTAAGTGTGAAAAATAGTACTAAATCACTTTTTTTTTCCAACGCTCGTTGTAACTTTGAACTAAGCGAATCATTGAAAGTCGAGGGCTACCTGTATGAGCAATTTCTTGCAGTATCCTGAGGTCATGTGATCACTGTTTGGGTGCGGTGAGTGGGGGCGGGGGAAGAGGTGGAGGGCGGAGAGAAGAAGAGCAGCTATATACCCACAACAGTCACATACACAGAGAGATGGAGGGAGAGAGAAACAGAGAAAAGAAAGAGACAGCAAGAGAGGCAGAGAGAGAGAGAGAGAGAAAGAGAAAGAGAAAGAGAGAGGGAGCATGAGAGAGCAACCGAGAGGGAGAAGGAGTGAGGGAGACAGAGAGAGTGGGAGAAACAGAGAGGGAGTGAGGGAGTGAGGGAGAGAGGGGCGGAGTGTGACAGAAAGAGTGAGAGACAGAGAGAGGGGGAGGGAGGGAGAGAGAAGGGTAAGTGAGGGGTGTGAGAAAGAAAGAGACTGAGAAAGGGGGAGTGAGAGAGAGAGAAGGGGGAGTGAGAGAGGAAGTGAGAGTGGAAGAGAGAGACAGAGAGGAGGAGAGTGTGGGAGAGAAACAGAGGGAGTGAGATGGAGTGAGAGAGGCATAGAGGCAGAGAGGGGGAGAGAGAGAGAAACAGAGGGAATGAGAGAGGAAGAGAGAGAGGGAGAGAGAGGGAGAGAGAGAGAAAGACAAGGAAGAGACAAGGAAGAGACATACAGAGAAAGGGAGTGGGAGAGAGAGAAGGGGGAGAGAGGGAGTGAGAGAGGAAGAGAGATACACAGAGAGAGGGAGTGTGAGAGAAAGAGAGAGATAGAAAGAGAGGGAGAGAGGGAGAAGGGTGTGAGTGAGAAAGAAATACAGAGAAAGGAGTGAGTGAGAGATAGAAGGGGGGAGAGCGGGAGTGAGAGAGGAAGAGAGAGAGAGGGAGAGAGAGAAAGGAAGAGACAAGGAAGAGACACACAGAGAGAGGGAGTGGGAGAGAGAGAAGGGGGAGAGAGGGAGTGAGAGAGGAAGAGAGATACAGAGAGAGAGGGAGTGTGAGAGAAAGAGAGAGATAGAGAGGGAGGGAGGGAGAGAGAAGGGTGTGAGTGAGAAAGAAAGACAGAGAAAGGAAGAGAGAGACAGAGACGGGGAGAGTGTGTGAGAGAAAGAGAAAGAGAAGGAGTGAGAGAGGAAGAGAGATACAGAGAGAGAGGGGAGTGTGAGAGAAAGAGAGAGATAGAGAGGGAGGAGGGAGAGAGAAGGGTGTGAGTGAGAAAGAAAGGCAGAGAAAGGAAGAGAGAGACAGAGGGGGGAGAGTGTGTGAGAGAAAGAGAAACAGAAGGAGTGAGAGAGGAAGAGAGATACAGAGAGAGAGGGAGTGTGGAGAGAAAGAGAGAGATAGAGAGGGAGGGAGGGAGAGAGAAGGGTGTGAGTGAGAAAGAAAGGCAGAGAAAGGAAGAGAGAGACAGAGGGGGGAGAGTGTGTGAGAGAAAGAGAAACAGAAGGAGTTGAGAGAGGAAGAGAGATACAGAGAGAGAGGGAGTGTGAGAGAAAGAGAGAGATAGAGAGGGAGGGAGGGAGAGAGAAGGGTGTGAGTGAGAAAGAAAGGCAGAGAAAGGAAGAGAGAGACAGAGAGGGGGAGAGTGTGTGAGAGAAAGAGAAACAGAAGGAGTGAGAGAGGAAGAGAGATACAGAGAGCGCGCGAGACAGTCAGGCAGACACACTCACAACACACACACACATCATACACGCGAGTCACCCCCAGCATCCCCCTCTCCTTCCCCCCGGGATTAGGGCTCCCCCCCCAAGCTTCCAGCGCCCAACCCCGCGTGGGAGTCCGCGCGTGGCCGGGCGGGGCGGAGAGGAGGAGGTGTGGGGAGCCGGGAGAGGGGAAACCTAAACGCCAACGCCGCCTCGGCTGCGGCTCCTTCTCCTTCTCCTTCTCCTTCTCCTTCTCCTTCTCCTTCTCCTTCTCCTTCTCCCAGACTCCGGGAGGGCGAAGGTTTGGAGAGGGGAGGGTCGGCGGTGGGGCGCCCCCTCCCCATCACAGCCCTTGGCCCTCGCTGGCTCTGAGCGGCTCACTCACGGCCCCATCTGGGGCAGCTGGGAGATACTTGCTCTCCCTTTTTCCCTCCCTCCCTCTCTCTCTCTCTCTTTCTCTTTTTCTCTCTCTCTCTTTTTCCCCCTTCTCCCTTCTGCCTTGCAACCGCCGGAGGAAACAAAGGCGCATCCTTCATTTTTATTTATTTATTATTATTTATTTTTGAAGGCTACAGTTTTGCAAGCCTCCTCTTTTTGCTTTTGGTACCCGAGGGCTCAGGCTCTCCTAGGTGGATTATTTTTGCCTTCTTACTCCGCTCTCTCCTCCTCCTCTTCCCACTATTCTTCCTCCTCCCCTTCCTCCTTCTCCTCCCTCCTCTTCCTTCTCCCCTCCTTCTTCTCTTCTTCCTCTTCCTTCTCCTCCCCATCCCCCTTCTCCTTTTCCTCCTCCTCCCCCTATTCTTTCTCCTCCTCCTCCTCCCTCCTCCTCCTCCTCCTCTTCCCTCCTCCCCCTCCTCTTCCTTCTCCTCCCCCCTCCTCCTTCTCCTTTTCCTCCTCCTCCCCCTATTCTTTCTCCTCCTCCCTCCTCCTCCTCCTCTTCTTCCTCTTCCTCCCCCCTCCACTTCTCCTCCCTCCTCCCTCCTCCCCCTCCTTCTCTTCTTCCTCTACCTCCTCCCCCTCCTCTTCCTCCCCCTCCTTCTTTTCTTCTTCCTCTTCCTCCTCCCCCTCCTCTTCCTTCTCCTGCCCCTCCTTCTTCTCATTCTCCTCCTCCTCCCCCTATTCTTTCTCCTCCTCCCCTCCTCCTCCTCTTCTTCCTCTTCCTCCCCCCTCCTCTTTCTCCTCCCCCTCCCTCCTCCCCCTCCTTCTCTTCTTCCTCTACCTCCTCCCCCTCCTCTTCCTCCCCCTCCTTCTTTTCTTCTTCCTCTTCCTCCTCCCCCTCCTCTTCCTTCTCCTGCCCCTCCTTCTTCTCATTCTCCTCCTCCTCCCCCTATTCTTTCTCCTCCCCCTCCTCCCCGCCGGCTTTCCTCCCCTAAGTGCTGAAATATTTGCAAGGAGCCCAGGGACTCCATTCTTTTCCCTCGGACGCTCCATCCTTGCAAAGCTTTTCGGATCGCGGACCGAGCCTTCTGGGCCTCTCTTTCTCTCTCTCTTTTCCCCCTTTTGGGGAGGCGGAGGGTGGGGAGAGGGGGAGTTTGCTTAGCCGGCTCAGTTTTCCTTCCACAGCCCCCCCCCGCTCCAGACCCCTCCCCCCGAAAAGCCCCCCGCGTTGGGCTGCACCCTAAGCGCGGAGGACAAGGCGGCGGCCGAGCGGAGTAAGATGATCGACCGGAATCTCCGAGAAGACGGGGAAAAAGCGGCCCGCGAAGTCAAGCTCCTACTCCTGGGTAAGGAGATACTCCCCGGAGGGGTGGCTTTGAGTCTTCTTTCACCCTCTCTCCCCTGCCAGGCCTGGCAAGCGATCCTCGGCATTGTAGTGTGTCTCTTTACCCCATTTAGTATGGCTGTAGTATTATTTATTCCTATGGAGTAGGGCTGTGGTAGTGTTATTCCAATGCAGTACGGCTGTAGTATTATTCCTATGTAGTATGGATGTAGTAGTATTCCTATGTAGTACAGCTGTAGTATTATTATTCCTATGTAGTATGGCTGTAGTAGTATTATTCCTATGTAGTATGGATGTAGTAGTATTATTCCTATGTAGTACAGCTATAGTATTATTATTTCTATGTAGTATGGATCTAGAATTAATATTCCTATGTAGTATGGATCTAGTATTATTCCTATGTAGTACGGCTGTAGTAATATTATTCCTATGTAGTATGGATCTAGTATTATTCCTATGTAGTATGGATGTAGTAGTATTATTCCTATGTAGCATGGCTGTAGTAGTATTATTATGTATACTCTTATCTTCTTTACTACCCCCCTCTCATTGGTATTATTGCTATGATTATAATTAATAATCATATAATAATCAGAGACAAATTCCTTGTGTGTCCAATCACACTTGGTCAATAAACAATTCTATTCTATTCTATTCTATTCTATTCTATTCTATTCTATTCTATTCTATTCTATTCCTATTCCTATTCCTATTCCTATTCCTATTCCACTCCACTCCACTCTACACCACTCCATTCTGATTTCATTTCTCTTCTCTTCTCTTCTCTTCTCTTCTCTTCTCTTCTCTTCTCTTCTCTTCTCTTCTCTTCTCTTCTCTTCTCTTCTCTTCCCTTCCCTTCCCTACCCTACCCTACCCTACCCTACCCCTACCCTACCCTACCCTACCCTACCCTACCCTACCCCTCTTCTCTCTTCTCTTGTAAAATGGGGCAAAACCCACTTAACAAATGTTTCAATTAGCAACATAAATTTTGGGCTCAGTTATGGTTGTAACTAGCTGTACCTGGAAGGCTGATGATGGGTGAAAATGAATACAGGAATAGAAACATCTACATTGAAAAATAATGATTCCCATTCAAAGTAATATCCTTGAGTTTTATGGATTTGTGGTGTGTGTGTGTGTGTCTGTGAGAGAGAGAGAGAGAGGGAGAGAGAGAAGGAGAGAGAGATAGGGAGAGAGAGAAAGAGTGCGTGAGAGAACGAGAGTGAGAGAGAAAGAAGAGAAAGAGAGGGAGGGGAGGGAGAGGGAGAGGGAGAGGGAGGGAGAGGGAGAGAGAAAAAGAGTGTGAGAGAGAAAGAGAGAGAGGGAGGGAGAGATAGATAGATAGAGAGAAAGAGTTTGTGTGTGTATGAGAGAGAGAGAAAGAAAGGGGGGAGAGAGAAAGAGGGAGGGAGGGAGAGAGAAAGAGAGGGAGGGAGAGGAAGAGAGAGAGAAGAAAAGAGTGTCTGAGAGAAAAAGAACAAGTGAGAGAAAGAATAAGAGAGAGAGAAAGAATGAGAGAGAGAAAGAGAGAGGGAGGGAGAGGGAGGGAGGGAGAGAGATAGGGAAAGAGAGAGAGAAAGAGATTGTGTGTGTGAGAGAGAGAGAGAGAAAGAGGGAGTGAGAGAAAGAGGGAGAGAGGGAGAGAGAGAAAGAGAGGGAGGGAGAGAGAGAGGGAGGGAGGGAGAGGAAGAGAGAGAGAGAAGAAAAGAGTGTGAGAGAGAAAGAACAAGTGAGAGAGAAAGAGAATGAGAGAGAGAAAGAGAGAGGGAGGGAGTGGGAGGGAGGGAGAGAGATAGGGAAAGAGAGAGAGAAAGAGTTTATGTGTGTGTGAGAGAGAAAAAGAGAGGGAGTGGGAAAGGGAGGGACAGAGAGAAAATAGAGGGACAGAGAGAGACAGACACAGAGAGAGGACAAGGGGAATCCTTGCTTCTTGGAGTTGTGCTCCATCGCCGGAGGTTTTTAAGAAAGATTGAACAATCATGTATCATTGGGCAGGGGGTTGGACTAGAAGACCTCCAAGGTCCCCTTCCTACCCTTGGGATTCTACATAGAGGGGAAAAAGGGAGCGTCCCTTGAACATCTGGAAAACAGCTGGTGTGGAATAGCTACTATTAGTAGCTTTTCTCCTCCATCCCTCTCCTTTCTCCCCCCCACCCCAATCATTCCTATGTTTTCCATTTCCTCAATTCCTTTCCATCTTTTGGATCCATTAGCCCACCCTTCCTAAACTCCCAGGGAATTCTGGGAGTTGTAGTTCTTGGCACTAATAGAAAGGTAGGAAACGCTACATTTAAAGTATTGCTTCGAAAATCAGACGGCATGCAGTAAGCCATTAGTAGTTCCCCTGACTGAATATCTATTTCCCCAAGGTTATTTTTTTCTTGATGCCAAGGCCTCCTCGCCCTCTTAAAGCAGAAAAATCCAGAGAATTGTGTGTGGTTTCTTAAAATACTTTGCTACGGTTTTTGCTGCCACAAACCAGCACAAGGACTTCCTTTAAAAGCTTCCCCCGTGCCGTGTTACCCTTATTGTTGCATTCTGTTGTGTATAAACAATAGGATTACCTCACTCAAACATTTCCTTTTATTCTCAAGAAACACCTGCGCCGGACAATCGAAATGGCTAAACAACTTTCACATTGTTAACCGCCGAATCTGTTTCCGGATATATAGGTTCGACTGAATTCTATGGGTCCTAGAACTTAGCACATGTCTAAATCAGACCTTTGGGTTCCACGTTACAGGGGGTGCTCGAGTTACGACCGCAGCCGAGCCCAAAATTTCTGCTGCTGAGCGAGACATTTGCTCAGTGAGATGGGCCCCCTTCTCTTGCCATTCGGCGTTAAGCGAATCTCTCCTGCTGTTGAAGTTAGTAAGACCGTTGTTAAGTGAACCCCGGCTTCCCCACTGACTTTGCTCATCAGAAGGGTCGCAAAAAGGGGATCACGGCAACCGTCATAAATGTGAGTCAGGGGTCAGAGGTCCAAATGTGAAACAGGTGCCCGTGGGGAGGCTGTGATATAAGTGTGAAAAGTGGTCGTGAGTCACTTTTTTTCAGAATGGTCACTAAGCAAACCATTGTAAGTCGAGAGCTACCGGTATGAACAATTTCATGCGGTATCCTGAGGTCATGTGATCACCATTTGAGCGCGATTGTAAGTGGGGGGGGGAGGAGGCAGAGGGGTGGTAAGCAGACAAGCAGCTACATACCTACAACACTGAGAGAGAGAGAGAGGGAGAAAGAGAGAGAGAGAGATGGAGGGAAGGAGGGAGAGAGAGGGAGGGAGAAAGAGAGAAAGAAAGAGAAAGAGAGAGAAAGAGAAAGAAAGGAAGAGAAAGAGGAAGTGTGAGAGAGCAACAGAGAGGAAGAAAGGGAATGTGAAAGAGTGAGAGATAGAGAGAGGGAGGGAGAAGGGTGAGTGAGTGAGAAAGAGAAAGGAGGGAGTTAGAGACAGAAGGGGGATAGAGGGAGTTAGGAAGGGAGAGGCACAGAGAGAGGGAGTGAGAGAGAGAAAAGGGGGGAGAGGAATGAAAGAGAAAGAGGAGGGGGAAGAGAGGGAGAGGGAGAGAAAGGAAGAGACACAGAGAGAGGGAGTGAGAAAGAAAAGGGGAGAGAGGAAGAGAGAGATGGAGGGAGGGGAGGGAGAGAGAGAGGGAGAGAGAGAGAAAGAAAGAGAAAGAGAAAGGAAGAAAAAGAGAGGAAGTGTGAGCGAGCAACAGAGAGGGAGAAGGAGTGAGAGAGACAGAGGAAGAAAGGGAGAGGGTGAGTGTGAAAGAGTGAGAGATAGAGAGAGGGAGGGAGAAGGGTGAGTGAGTGAGAAAGAAAGAGAAAGGAGGGAGTTAGAGAGAGAAGGGGAGAGAGGGAGAGGGAGAGAAAAAGAAAGAGAGAGAGAAAGGAAGAGAAAGAGAGAGGAAGTGTGAGAGAGCAACAGAGAGGGAGAAGGAGTGAGAGAGACATAGAGAGTGAGAAAGAGAGTGAGAGGGGGAGTGTGAACGAGTGAAAAATAGAAAGGGAGGGAGGGAGAAAGGTGAGAGAGAGAAAGAGAAAGGAGGGAGTTAAGAGAGAAGGGGAGAGAGGGAGTTAGAGAGGAAGGGAGATGCACAGAGAGAGGGAGTGAGAGAGAGAAAAGGGGGAGAGAAAGAGAGAGAAAAAAAGAGAGAGAGATGAAGTGAGAGAGAGAAAAGGGAGGAGAGGAATAGAGAGAGGAAGAGAGAGGCAGAGAGGAGGAGAGTGTGAGTGGGACATTGCAACCGTCATAAATATGGAATGAGTTGCCAACTGTCTGAATTTCAGTCATGTGACCACAGAAACGCTGGGACAGTCGTAAAAGTGTGAAAAGCAGTTATAAGCCCCTTTTTTTCAGTACCTGTGAAACTTCCAACTTTCACTAAACAAACTGTTGTAAGTCAAGGACTATCTGCGGTTCTGTTGTTTACAATGCCCATCAAAGCATGCACCCCAAAAAGAATTGTGTGTATCATCCTTGTACGTGTTGCAAGTTTGCAAATTTACTTGAAATTCAGCCTCGTCGTATTTAGTGGGTTTAGTAGAATCTTCACAAGAACATGGTTGACTAACTTTGCTCATTGCTCACTGTGTAATTTTTGCAACCTCTTGTCTTTAATCGTCCCTTAGCTTTCATTTACAGTAGTGGCCAAAATTGTGGAAACAGTTTGGGAAAAGTATATTTTCTAAAAACTAGCGAATAACACCATTTTTGGGGGGAGTAGTAGCATAAAATTATATATCGATGGAGAGATAATTTAATCAAGAATGTAATGCAATAATGTTTAGGAAGGATTTGCGATTAGAATAGCAGTTACAGTAGAAAGAAGAAAAGTGAAACACGTAGAAAAAAACGAGATGTACAAAAATTATCACCACGTCAGTTAATGCTTAGTTGGGTAACCGTTAGCATGAATTACGGCCTTACAACGTCTTCCCATTATGGCCTTACAATGTCTTACCAAGTCTTTTAGTTCGGCAGCTGTTATCATGTGAAATCAAAATGATTGCTTCTATTACCGTATTTTTCAGAGTATAAGAGTATATAAGAAAAAAAGCTCATTGGGGGGTGAATTGGCCTCCCAGAATACCCCCAATCAGCTGTTCCCAGAGGTGAATTTTAGCAACAGGTTTGTTGGTTGTGAGATCTGTGCCTTGCCTTTTTTTCAGCCTCTGAAACCTCTGTTTCGGAGGCTTTTTTTCCTGTGTCTGAAACTTCTGAAACTCTGTTTCAGAAAAAAAAAAACTTTTTTTTTCTGCCTCCGAAAGCCTCCGAAACAGAGCTTCAGAAAAAAAAAGCCTCTGAGGCTTTTTTTCTGAAGCTCTGTTTCGGAGGCTTTTTTTCTGAAGTTTCTTTCAATGGCTTTTTTTCTGAAGCTTCATTTCTGAGGCTTTTTTTTCTGACGCTTCTTTCAGAGACTTTTTTCAGCCTCTGAAATCTCCGTTTGAGAGGCTGGGTGGGGCTACATTTGGAGTATAAGATGCACCCAGATTTTCATCCTCTTTTTTGGGGGAAAAAGGTGCATCTTATACTCCGAAAAATACGGTAACTGGGTTTTATTGCTGGGTCGCTTCTGACTAACAATTTTCTTTAGTTGGCTCTATAGATTTTCAATTGGGTTAAGGTATGGGCTATTCCCAGGCCATTCCAGCAGTGGAATAGAATTATCTTGAAACTGCCCCCCAAAAGTGGTGTTATTAGCCATCAGACCTCAAAAATACATTTTTCCCAAAAGGTTTTCACAATTTTGGCCACTACTGTAAATTTCCAGGAGAAATTGAAGGAGTGTCTTATAGAAGAGAATATCTGTAGCTTGGGGTTGAAGGTCCTTGGTGCTCTCTGAGCTTGGTAGTTTTCTTGCAATTTTATTACCGACTAGGTAACAAATCAACTCAGACATGCAGGTTTTCGGTAAACAGTCTGATGAAGGAGCCACCAAGAACACTTCCATCAACATTGACAGGACAAGCTGTTAGTATATAAACAGAGAGCAAACCCCGCTCCCTTCTAGCACTGATGACGTTAGCCAATTTGGTAATGAAAAGTCTGCACAAAAGTCACCAAGCTCAGAGAGCACCAAACGCCGACATAAAACAAGAACAACAATCCTATTAGATAGTTGCACACCAGACATGGATTTTAGCAGGTTCTGACCAGTTCTGGAGAACTGGTAGCAGAAATTTTGAGTAGTTCAGAGAACCGGTAAATACCACCTCTGACTGGCCCCGCCCCATCTATTCTCTCCCTCCCGAGTCCTAGTTGATCAGGAGGAAATGGGGATCTTGCAGTAACCTTCCCCTGGAGTGGGGAGGGAATGGAGATTTTACAGTATCCTTCCCCTGGAGTGGGGTGGGAATGGGGATTTTACAGTAACCTTCCCCTGGAGTGGGGTGGGAATGGGGATTTTATAGTATCCTTCCCCTGGAGTGGGATGGGAATGGGGATTTTACAGTATCCTTCCCTTGGAGTGGGGTGGGAATGGGGATTTTACAGTATCCTTCCCCTGGAGTGGGGTGGGAATGGGGATTTTACAGTATCCTTCCCTTGGAGTGAGGTGGGAATGGGGATTTTGCAGTAACCTTCCCCTGGAGTGGGGAGGGAATGGGGATTTTGCAGTATCCTTCCCCTGGAGTGGAGAGGAAATAGGGATTTTACAGTAACCTTCCCTGGAGTGGGGTGGGAATGGGGATTTTACAGTAACCTTCCCCTGGAGTGGGGAGGAAATGGGGATTTTACAGTAACCTTCCCTGGAGTGGGGTGGGAATGGGGATCTTACAGTCACCTTCCCCTGGAGTGGGGAGGGAATGGTGATTTTGCAGTAACCTTCCCTGGAGTGGGGTGGGAATGGGGATTTTACAGTATCCTTCCCTTGGAGTGGGATGGGAATGGGGATTTTACAGTATCCTTCCCCTGGAGTGGGGTTGGGAATGGGGATTTTACAATATCCTTCCCCTGGAGTGGGATGGGAATGGGGATTTTACAGTATCCTTCCCTTGGAGTCTTTTTACTAGTGATTTAAATCAAATCCACCCTGATTGGGTGGATTTAGAATGCAGTATTGAAGGCTAATTCTGCCCACTGCCAGGAGTTCGATCCTGACCTGCTCAAGGTTGACTCAGCCTTCCATCCTTCCGAGGTGGGTAAAATGAGGACCCAGATTGTTGGGAGTAAAGTGCTGACTCTGTAAACCGCTTAGAAAGGGCTGTAAAAGCACTATGAAGTGGTATATAAGTGCTATTGCTATTGTTATTACGTACTGTATCCTGGGAGCCATGCCCCCCTATCACACTGAAGCTTATGTCTATATTTTAAATATTATGTATCAAAGGTGTTTCAGCAATCTGCTTTAAATGGATCGCGCCTTTTTTTTTGTAATTATTAAACAGCTGGAAGCAAGCTTAAAGTATGAATCTTCCAATAGTTTATTTGATCTCAGTATGCCAATTATCTGCCTTTTAAATACATAACATTATATTTTATAGTGTGTTTTACCTACATATTTAGGTAACTATATGGGAGAGTGGTATTTGGAGTTTCTTTTCCTAGAGGCATCAAATGCTATTAATAATCTGAATTATATAAATAAATATGAAAGTAGTGCGGTGGCCTAGAGGTGGCGCTCTCGCCTCACAATCAGGAGGCTGTGAGTTCGATCCTAGGTAGAGGCAGATATTTCTCTCTCTCTGGGCACAATGAGAATATATCTGCCGAACAAAACTCAGCACTGGCAACAGGAAAGGCATCCGGCCAGCTCCATTTAGTTGCCCAGACTCCACCCCACAGGGATTATGATGTCATTAGGAGATGATGATGATAGAAATAAATATGAAAGTATATATAAGATATACTTATATCTGAACATCTGTCTTTCCCTTTTAGTAGCACTATCCAAGAAGTGATTAGATTCCATTTCAATCTTAAATCTGAAAATCAACTTAATCAAAGAATCCTGATATTGGGTTGTGTGCTTTTCCTAGAGGTTTTTCACAAACAATATGCCATATGAATATATGACCATAAATATAATGGTTACATATTCAAGAGGTAAACTAATGGCATATTGAGATCAAATGGACCATTGGATGATTCTAAACATCTTTAAAACAGTGGATCTTACATAGATTTTTTTCCCCTGAGTTGCAACTTTAATACACTCTTTAGGGATTTATCGCTATCCAATAAAAAAAATAGAATAAAATATTCTTTAGAATAGAATAGTCTTTATTGGCCAAGTGTGTTTGGACCCACAAGAAATTTGTCTCTGGTGTATAAGGTCTCAGATTTATTAAATTAAATTAAATTAATGAACTGAAAATTTAATTAAATTAATGAACTGAAAATTTAATTTAATTTAATTTAAATTTAATTTAATTTAATTTAATTTAATTTAATTTAATTTAATTTAATTTAATTTAATTTAATTTAATTTAATTTAATTTAATTTAATTTAATTTAATTTAATTTAATTTAATTTAATTTAATTTAATTTAATTTAATTTAATTTAATTTAATTTTCTCTGTTAAATAGCACCTTTTTATTTTTGGTCTTCAGACCTCTGAAAAGTAGAAATAGACTTCTCTTAGCTGGAACGGTGTCCTCCAAATAGCAAAGTCAGTAGTTTGAATTGCAAAGGAAGCGTTGGGAAGAAGTCCAGGCAAATCATTCTAATTTTCCTTTTTCCAGTTGGTTGAACAGCTTATCCGATCTAAAATAAGAATAGATCTTGATTTCACGAAGGAACAATAGCAGGGGTGAAATCCAGGTTCTAGAGAACTGGTAGCGGGAATTTTGAGTAGTTCAGAGAACCGGCAAATACGACCTCTGGCTGGCCCCAGAGACTTCTGTTCCATCAGTTGATTGTTCTCACTGTCAGAAAATTTTTCCTTATTTCCAGGTTGAATCTCTTCTTGTTTATGGTTTCCATCCATTATTCCTTGTCTGGCCTTTGGGTACCTTGGAAAAGAGCTTGACCCCCTCCTCTCTGTGGCAGCCCCTCAAATATTGGAAGGCTGCTATCATGTCTCCCCTGGTCCTTCTCTTCACTAGACTTGCCAGGCCCAGTTCCTGCAACCGATCTTCATATGTTTTAGCCTCCAGTCCTCTAATCATTTTAAGAATGAGAAAGAGACTTAGGATAGCCACTCATTAGAATCTCCCAGGATAAATCCATCAGGATAGTATAATTTTAGTCTGGCAAGATTCTGTCTATTGCATGTAAGCAAACAATGAACTGACAATTAGCTGGATTGTTCTATGTCATTTTTAGGCTGGGCCTGATAATATGCTTTATTTTTAATCAGAAGAAAGACAGTTGTTGTTGCTGTTAGTTGTGAAGTTGTGTCTGACCCATCGCAACCCCATGGACAACTTTCCTCCAGGCCTTCCTGTCCTCTACCATCCTCTGGAGTCCATTGAAGCTCATGCCGACTGCTTTAGTGACTCCATCCAGCTACCTTGATCTCTGCTGTCCCCTTCTTCTTTTGCCCTCCATCGTTCCCAAACTCAGGCCACTTCTCCAGCGAGTCCTTCCTTCTCATTAGGTGGCCAAAGTATTTGAGTTTCCTCTTCAGGATCTGGCCTTCTAAAGAGCAGTCAGGGTTGATCTCCTCTAGGACTAACCAGTTGGATGGCCTTGCAGTCCAAGGGACTCACAGGAGTCTTCTCCAGCACCAGAGTTCAAAGGCCTCAATTCTTTGACGCTCGGCCTTCCTTATGGTCCAACTTTCACAGCCATCCATTGCAACTGGGAAAACCATTGCCTTGACTGTACGCTCTTTTGTTGGCAGGGTGATGTCTCTGCTTTTTAGTATGCTGTCTAGATTTGCCATGGCTTTCCTCCTCAAATATCATACAAAGACAATATGATAGTGTATTAAAGATGCAAGCACACTGCTGAAATTTCATGGCAAAATTCTGAAAGTTAAACTATGCATTTTCTGGCATTTTATATAGTTGTCATATTTAAGTTGTAGATCATAAAAAAACAACAACCAAGAACCTTGCTCTCTATATAAAGGGAAAACTTGGAAAGGGGAAAATGGCTCTGGGTCTATAGAGATTCTCAATCATCCAGGTCATGGTTGTCCCAATAGTTCTTGTCCAAAAAGGAATTGGACTTCCTTGGTTTTTTTTTCCCTTGAAAAAGTTTCGCTTCTCATTCAAGAAGCTTCTGAAGAACTTCCGAAGAGGTTATGAAGTTCTTCAGAAGAAAACGGAAGTTCTTCAGAAGCTGCTTGGATGAGAAGCAAAATTTTCAAGGAAAAAAAACCCCAAGAAAGTTCAATCCACTTTTGGGACAACAGCTTCCCCATTTTCTTTCACACTAGCCACTACAGTTCTGCTTAGGCCTGAAAAATCAGTCAGACAATCAATCAATCATATATACTCACAGTCACAAAATTGTATCTGTCCCTTTAAAAATCGAATTTTGTTTAAGGTAAGAGCCCAGGTGAATGAAATCTGGCTTTTTTAAAAAATATACAGCTGAATTTGACCTCTGGACTTGCAGGATTGATGTCAGCTTTTCCAGAGAGGAAATATGATCAGATGACCTAATTCTACTACATGCCTTTATTTAGAATATTTCCCTTAAATAACTCTTTGTGGTTTTTTTCTTTTTTTTTTTCTTTTTTCTTTTAGGAGCCGGTGAATCCGGGAAAAGCACAATTGTCAAACAAATGAAGTAAGTATGCTTAAGGGTGAGGATATAAACTTCGTTGAAGTCAGGAAATGATGTCATGAAACGTAAAAGGTGATTTTGTTTGTCTCTTGATCAGAATTATCCACGAAGCTGGATATTCCGAAGAGGAATGTAAACAGTATAAAGCAGTTGTCTACAGTAATACAATCCAGTCCATTATTGCTATCATAAGAGCAATGGGGAGGCTGAAAATAGACTTTGGAGATTCAGCCAGGGCTGTAAGTATTAACTTTTTCAATATTCCCTTTAAATACTGTCCTTAATTCTGAAATTCAGAATTCAGAAATTCAGGAACTTTGATATTCCTGCTACTGTACATTCAGAAGGAGGAGGAGGGGGAGGAGGAAAAGGAGAAGAAGAGAAAGAGGAGGGAGGAAGAAAAGAAGAAGAGGAGAAGAAGGGGAGATGGGGGAGGAGGAGACTGGGAATGGGAGGAAGAGAAGAAGGAGAAGGAGAAGCTCTCATCCCCTAGATCCGTGATGGTGAACGCCAGGGGTTGCACGCAGTGCCCTCTCTGATGGCACGCAAGCCATTGTCCCAATTCAGCTCTGCTGCACATGTGAGCACACCTCCCACCAACCAGCTGGTCTTCGGGTCTCTGCCGTGCATGTGTGAAAGCGGGGTGCATGTGGGGGGCCACACACATGTGCAGAGGGCGGGGTCCATGCAGGAGGCCACACACACATGCTGGGGGGTGTGGGGCATGCTGGGGCCATGTACACATGCGTGGGAGCAGCCCACATACATGTGGGCTGCATGCGCATTGCATTTTGGGGGTTTAGGCATGCGCTTTGGGCACTCGGTCCAAAAAAGGTCAGCCATGACCGCCCTAGAAATTCTAGTGAATTGTAAATTTGTAGCTGTCACTTCCTGAAGTTGATATGTCAGTAGTTCTCTCTTGGGTGCCTGCTCCTAAAATCTTAGTGTTGATCACGTAGTCCTGGAAACGCTTATTCGGGATTCATGAAATCATGGGGTGAACGGATTTCTTTTCTCCGAAAAATCACTTCCCAGTCAGAAGGTATAAAAATGCTCCGTACTGCAGTGCAAAACCTGACGCGAAGCAACTCCTACGAAATGAATAACGGTGTTTTGAGTTCAGGTTCTTTTTTCCTCTTTTATGATAGGACGATGCGCGTCTACTCTTTGTCCTTGCTGGAGCAGCAGAAGAAGGCTTTATGACGGGAGAACTTGCTGGGGTGATCAAAAGATTGTGGAGAGACCCCGGAGTTCACACCTGTTTCAACCGATCGAGAGAATATCAGCTTAATGATTCGGCTGCATAGTAAGTATCCGAAAAGAATTACGCTATCTGATGCAAATACTCCGACGCAAGAAATAAAAGCTCTGGCAAAATGAGAACAGCCGATGCCACTTCAACCAGGGTAGATTTGCACAGAACTATACATCCCTATTATGGGCCGTCGGCTGCCAGCAGAGCTAGCTGCAGAGTCAGATGAGGAGGAAGTTGAGCAAAAGCCTGCGCCAGCTTCAGAGCCTTTGGAAGGCTACGATAAGGAAACAGTGTCAGAGACAGAGGCAGAGCCGGGGATTTTCTATCCTCCCCTTGGTGCAGAGGCAGCTGTGTTTGGGGCCTGAGTGTTGTGGCCTGTCGGTGGCCGGCCCCTCCAGCTGCTGAATCAGAGGAGGAGGAGCTGTGGGAGTCAGGCTCAAGGCAACCTGAGAGCTCCGAGGGGGAAGAGGGAATGGAGCTGGCAGAGAGAGCGACAGAGTCTGGGCCGTCCGCCAGCCCTCAGATGGAGCGTCAACAGCGCCCAGGTCTGGAGGTGGCTGATGAGGAAGAGGAGGAACAGCTGGCTCCAGTGCCTGACATGTGGATGTGCAGAAGGCAGAGGAGAGGAGAGCAGTGGAAATCTATGGGCTGGTCCTTAGAATGGAAGAGCCCCCGCTGCTAGTGAAGCCCCATCCTAGCTCTGGGGATTAAAGGCAGGGGGCAGAGATGAATAGGTGTGTCAGATAACTATTCATCTCCCGGCTGGATGGATTTGTTAGCCTGCAGTGAGAGAGAAACTTTTTTCTGGGGCTGCTGGCGCTCCTAATAAAGAAATCTTTGAGTTCACTTCAGAGGATTTGTCATGTTTGGGGAGCTGGGTCAGAAGCAGGGGTGAAATCCAGCAGGTTCTGACAGGTTCTGGAGAACCGGTAGCGGGAATTTTGAGCAGTTTGGAGAACTGGCAAATACCACCTCTGGCTGGCCCCAGAGTGGGGTGGGAATGGAGATTTTGCAATATCCTTCCCCCAGGAGTGGGGAGGGAATGGGGATTTTGCAGTATCCTTCCCCTGCCATGTCCACCAAGCCACGCCCACCAAGCCGCACCACGCCCACCATGCCACACCCACAGAACCAATAGTAAAACAATTTGGATTTCACCACTGGTCAGAAGCATTGGTGGGTTTCTACCAGTTCCCCCCAGTTTGGGCGAACCGGTATTGGTGGCAGCGGGAGGCTCTGCCCACCTGCCTGGATGTCATTACAGACGCTCTGCGCATGCACAGAAATGCCTCGTGCGAGCGAAGTAAGCACACATGCACGCACGCTACCGGTTCTGAACCGGTAGCGAAGGTAAGTGGAGCTCACTACTGGTCAGAACACTGAGCTGAGTGAGGAGGAGGAACAGATGGGGCCCATCCCAGATGCACGTATGCACAGAGATGAAAGGAGAGGAGAGCAAAGGAAAGCAGTAAGCTGGATCTCAGGGAGTGGCAGACGTAGACAATAGCCAGACCCTCCCTGGCTGGGAAATAAATAGGAGGAGTTTGGGAGTGGTCGGTTGTCACAGAAAACCGTTCATTTCTAGTATACAGCAGATAAATATTATTATACAGCAATAAATAAATATTTATCTAAAATAAAACTATGTTGAATGTTACAAAAGTCTGTTCTTACGCTAATGAATAGCTTACCGGTACGGATCTCTGCTGCTCCTGATTCTATTTTAAAATAGAAGATTTAAAAATAGAAGATTCTATTTAAAACTATGGTACACAGGAAGTCTTTGACTAAACAACAGTTCGCTTAGTGACCATTCAAACATATGAACATGTGAATGAATTTTTTAAATGTTATCTAATTCTGGGTTTTATTTAATTGACCAAACTAAATAATAATTTTAATTAGCAATTTTATGATGTTTTTGTGTCTATATTTTTCTTGACTGTACACCGCCTTGAGTCCTACAGGAGAAAGGCGGTATAGAAATATAATAAATAAATAAATAAAGTTACAACGGTGCTGAAAAAAGTGACTTGCAACCATTTTTCACACTTATGACTGTTGTACCATCCCCGTGGTCACCTGATTCACATTCGGATGCTTGATGATCTTTTGCGACCTTCTGACGAGCAAAAGGGGATTCTTCTGAATCTTTTTGAGATTCTTCTGAATCATTTTCAGAAGCTGCATCTATTGTCTGTACAAGGGCCACGATTTTTGGAAACTGTCCACAACTTTAAAGCAGTTTAAAGAAAATTTTGGCGAAGCTAATCTTTATGATACGTACAGTTCCATTTAAGATTAAAAGGCCTTCGATATTTATTCTAGCTATTTGAATGATTTGGACAGAATCGCCCACACCGGTTATATCCCAACACAACAAGATGTCCTCAGGACCAGAGTGAAAACCACAGGAATAGTGGAAACTCATTTTACTTTCAAAGATCTCCATTTTAAGTAAGTAACGGCCTTCAAAATACAATACCGGGTGTTTGGTATGTTATTCAAATATTTTCTTTGCATGAAATGTAGGAAGAGACTATACGTCTGTCCGGAACAGAATATTTGTTGTGGGCCGCCAGCGGCCAGTGGAGCTGGTGGCAGAGTCAGACAATGAGGAGGCTGGGGAGGAACATGGACCAGTCCTGGAGTTTGGGGAAGGCTCTGCAGCGGAAGCAGAGATGGGGTCAGGGCCGTCTGACAGTTGTCAGCTGCCTTCGGGGTCAGACATCAATGGGGCAGAGGAACTGCTGAAGCCTGTTCCCAGTGTGCACATGGGCAGAGTTGCTAGATGAAGGGAACAGCTAAAGAACAAGGGTCCACTCAGGAGTAAAGGCATAAGTGGACGGTGAATGGCCCCTCCCAGAGGGAATAAAAGAGGAGCAAAAGGGGAGTGGAGTTTGCAGGAGACAATTAATTCACTTAATTGGTTCGTGACTCTCCAAGACTCCTTGCCAAGTTTTGAAGATATCGGCCTGGCAGCTCTCCAAGCCAGATAAGGTCTATGACTGGAAATTCTCCCTTGAAAGACTTGGCTGGATGTGAATGAGAGGAATTCACAGTAACTTAATAAAAAGGGGTTTTTGTTGGGAGAAGGAGTATGCTTCGTGCTCTTGGGAAGCCTAGGTCAGAACAGTATTTCATAATATTTTTAAACTGGCAAGCATTGATTGATTGATTGATTGATTGATTCATTGATTCATTGATTGATTGATTGATTCATTGATTCATTCAATCTTTTTAACTTAGAAGGTAGACAAAAAAATATAAAACTGAAAAACAGAACAGGAAGATCCTGGGAAATAGCAGACCCAGAAAGGAACACCTTCCACAGTTTGTGATTAAGGATCTAATTTGCAAAACCAAAAAAAAAAAAAAAAAAAAATAAATGGTGATATCTTCTAATGAATACAGAGATATGTCACCTATAATGTGAAATTAATTTTGCTTTCGAATGGAGAAGATATTTTGGAAAGTCTTTCTCATTCTTGGTTTATAGTCTTTCTCTTCAATTATAGGTGTCCTAATTATTTTTGGTCTGGGTAGAATCCATTCGTAAAATCAGTTGATTGGGTTTTTTTAAAAGTTTTTTGTTTTTTGCTCTTGTTTTGCAGGATGTTTGATGTTGGAGGCCAAAGATCAGAAAGGAAAAAATGGATTCATTGCTTTGAGGGGGTTACAGCTATAATTTTTTGTGTGGCACTTAGTGATTATGACTTGGTCCTTGCAGAAGATGAAGAAATGGTAAGTAAACAAGGAAGGAAGGAAGGAAGGAAGGAAGGAAGGAAGGAAGGAAGGAAGGAAGGAAGGAAGGAAGGAAGGAGGGAGGGAGGGAGGGAGGGAAGGGAAGGGACAGAAAGGAAAGAAGGAAGGAAGGAAAGAAATGAGGAAGGAGAAGGATGAAGGGAGACAGAGAGAGAGAGAAAGGAAAGAAGGAAGGAAGGGAAGAAAGAAAGAAAGGAAAGAAAGAATAAAGAAAGAAAAGAAGGGAAGGAAGGAAGATAGAGAGAGAGAAAAAGAGGGAGGGATGGAGGGAGGGAAGGGACAAAGAAAGGAAGGAAGGAAAGAAAAGGGGAGGAGAAGGATGAAGGGAGACAGAGAGAGGAAGGAAGGAAGGAAGGGAAGAAATAAATAAAGGAAAGAAAAAATAAAGAAAGAAGAAGGGAAGAAAGGAAGACAGAGAGAGAGAAAGAGAAAGAAGAAGGAAGGAAGGAAGGAAGGAAGGAAAGGAGTTACTAACTGAACAACTGCAGTGATTCACTTAACGGTGGCAAGAAAGATTTTAAAACGGGGCAAAACTCACTTAACAACTGTCTTGCTTAGCAACAGAAATTTTGGGCCCAATTGTGATTGAAAGCCAAGGACTACCTGTAATTTAATCACATTTTACCCCTTTAGCAGCGAGAGAACAGTTACGATAATTTTCTCTCTAGCTTGCCTATAGATGAAGTCGTGTTCTGTTTTTAGGGATTTACTTATATGTTTCAAAAGAGCATTTTGGGTGTTAAAAATACTTCTTGTACATAATCACGATCAACACATTGTAAAATATTGTAAAAAATACTTTATTTCAGTAAAAAGGAAGCAGAACTAACCAGCAGCTGAACTATTTCAAGGGGGTCTTACATTAATTTGAATGGTTGATTTGAATACTTCAAATCATGGTCTGAAATAAGAAATGTCAGGTTTTGGTCCTTATGGTTTCAGTACATTGAGTTTTGTTTTCTTGATCTCTTTCATTGAAAATATTTGCGAATTGATCTTGATATTATTACGCATGGAAGTGGGGAAAGAAAACTGATATATATATATATATTTCATTTGCAGAATAGGATGCACGAAAGCATGAAGTTGTTTGATAGCATCTGCAACAATAAGTGGTTTACAGACACCTCTATTATCCTGTTCTTAAATAAAAAGGATCTCTTTGAAGAAAAAATCAAAAGGAGTCCTCTTACTATTTGCTATCCAGAATACCCAGGTATATCTCTCTCCCATTTTATGCAGTTGTCCAATCTATTCTTGAAAACCTCCAGTGATGGATGGATGGATGGATGGATGGAAAGAAGGAAGGAAGGAAGGAAGGAAGGAAGGAAGGAAGGAAGGAAGGAAGGAAGGAAGGAGACCCTATACAATTGGAGACAAGTAGCCTTCCAGTTTCTTCTTAAAAAACTCCAGTGATGGATGGATGGATGAGAGGGAGGAAGGGAGGGAGGGAGGGAGGGAGGGAGGGAGGGAGGAAGGAAGGAAGGAAGGAAGGAAGGAAGGAAGGAAGGAAGGAGACCCTACACAATTGGAGACAAGTAGCCTTCCAGTTTCTTCTTAAAAAACTCCAGGGATGGATGGATGGATGGATGGATGGATGGGAGGAAGGAAGGAAGGAAGGAAGGAAGGAAGGAAGGAAGGAAGGAAGGAGACCCTATACAATTGGAGACAAGTAGCCTTCCAGTTTCTTCTTAAAAAACTCCAGTGATGGATGGATGGATGGATGGATGGATGGATGAAAGGGAGAGAGGGAGGGAGGGAGGGAGGGAGGAAGGAAGGAAGGAAGGAAGGAAGGAGACCCAATACCATTTGAGACAAGTAGCTGTCCAGTTTCTTAAAAAACCCCAGGGATGGATGGATGGATGGATGGATGGATGGATGGATGGATGGCTGGGAGGGAGGGAGGGAGGAAGGAAGGAAGGAAGGAAGGAAGGAAGGAAGGAAGACCCAATACCATTTGAGACAAGTAGCTGTCCAGTCTCTTCTTAAAAACCATCAGTGATGGAGCATTCACAACTTCTGGAGGCAAGCAGTTCCACCGATGAATTGTTCTCACTGTCAAGAAATTTCTCCTTAGTTCTAGGTTGCTTCTCTCCTGGATTAGTTTTCATCCATCAAGGGGAGAAGGAGAAAAATTTTGCAGTTAAAGTTTAGCTATGGAATTTTAGTAGCACAGTCTTGAGGAGAGAATCCATCAAGGAGAGAAGATGTGTTGAGGAAAGGAGAATTTTAAAGGAAAAAAAAAAGAGAATTATTGTCTTGGAACTCTTGAGTATAGTAAATATTGACTAAAGTGTTTGTTCTCCTAAATAATAAGAATCTGAATGGTAGGTTCTTATTATTGTGAACGGTGTGAATGGTATTTATGGAACTGTTTACTGTACATACCCCAGATTTCACCTCTCACATAAAAGAATGTGATATTTTAATCACTGAATTAGCATTGTTGTGGAGCAAAGTGAAAATAGTTGCCAGAGACATAAAGGCCTCTTTAGTGTGAACATTCCACAAGCATTTAATTTGTTATTGGACTTTTGCACCGTGCTGTAGCAGACTTAACAGTTACTGCACTGAATAGTTGCATGTACAGAAGTAAAATGTGATTTAGGGAATATAGTAAATAGGCCAATTAAAACATTGGCAACTCGAAGCAAGGGCTGGCAACACAACTCTTTGTAGGCATTAACAATGTGCTATTAAAATTCTATAACTAAATTTCAACTGCAAAATTTCTTTCTTACTTTCCTCCTCCTCCTCCTCCTCCTCCTCCTCCTCCTCCTCCTCCTCCTCCTCTTCTTCTTCTCCTCCTCTTCCTCCTCCTTCTCCTTCTCCTCCTCCTCCTTCTCCCCCTCCTCCTCCTCCTCCTCCTTTCCTCCTCCTCCTCCTCCTCCTTCTCCTCCTCCTCCTCCTCCTCCTCCTCCTTCTCCTCCTCCTTTCCTCCTCCTCCCTCCTCCTCCTCCCTATATGAAACTCAGCCTACAAGTAATTGTAGTCCAAAAGTTGATCTGATTTTTGGGCTTGTATAGAATTTTTTAAGGGAAGGAACTTCTGACTGGTTATGGGCCATCAAGTTGATGTCAAGATTAGTGACCATATATATTTTCTCTGGGATGAAGTCTGATCCTTTTATTCTGCTCCTTTTATTCTGCTGACGTTACTACATCCTTGAAAGATCTTTTATGGTTCATGAGAAGGTTGAAAGCCTACATTATTTTTTTCATCCCTGGCATAAATAATTGTTTTCAAGAGGTAATACTCTGTTTTCCCCAAAATAAGACATCCCCCGATAATAAGCCCAATCTTGTTTTTGAGTGCATGGCAATAAGGCCAAGCGCTTATTTCAGGGTTCAAAAAAAGGGTCTTATTTTCAGGAAAACCCAGTAAGAACATCCTTCCATTACTTATGTGATATAATGTAAAGATGTTATTGTTGAGGAATTTAATCCGACCCAATGATGGCAACCAAAGATTTCTCCTTAATTCCAGGTTGCTTCTCTCCTTGATTAATTACCCTCCATTGCTACTTGTCCTGGAGAATTCTATTCTCCAAAAAATATGTAATATATGAAGAACGGTTACAGGAACTTGGCATGGCTAGTCTAGTGAAGACAAGGACCAGGGGAAACATGATAGCAGTCTTCCAATATTTGAGGGGCTGCCACAGAGAGGAGGGGGTCAGGCTATTTTCCAAAGCACTTGAAGGCCAGAGAAAGAACAATGGATGGAAACTGACCAAGGAGAGATTCAACCTGGAAATTTTCTGACACTGAGAACAATCAACCCATGGAACCGAAGTTGCCTTCAGAAGTTGTGGGAGCTTCATCACTTGATACTTTCAAGAAGAGATTGGATTGCCATCTATCAGAAATGGTGTAGGGTTTCCTGCTTGGGTGGGGAGGTGGGTGTTGTGGCTCCGTTACCTGAGCCTGTGTCATTGGCAGGAGAGGACTCGGAGAGTGAAGGAGAGGAGTTGGCAAGGCCTCCCT
The DNA here is from genome assembly GCA_022577455.1 of Arizona elegans. Classification (NCBI taxonomy): domain Eukaryota; kingdom Metazoa; phylum Chordata; class Lepidosauria; order Squamata; family Colubridae; genus Arizona; species Arizona elegans. The sequence continues at coordinate 4,919,773 of JAKOOJ010000041.1, read as the reverse complement.
CTCCAGGACCCTCCTCTCTGGCAATGCCTTCGGTGTCCGCTGAAGGGCAAGAGATAGGGCCAGGGCCAAGCACAGCCACGTAGCCACAGGTGGACAGTGATGAGGGAAATGAGTCTTGGCTGGATCCTTGGCAGCGTCGCAGAGATAAGCGTGCGCAACAGAAGAAAAGGCATGCCAGAGATTAAGCTGAGTCACTGAACCACACCCCACAGGGTATAAAAGGGGGTGAGGTGGCCATTCAGACTCTGTGATGGACAAAACTAACTACTATCGAGTCACATTGCATCTTTGGAAACAACATTATCGGCCTTGGATTTATTTTACGAACTGGACAATTCTTGACTGTGGGTATTTTGTTTATGAGTAAACTTCTTGGCAAGCAGCTACTGGGTTGCTGCCATGCGTCTTATCGGAAGAATTGGTTGTCTGCCAGTTTATTTAACCCCCGGCTGTCTGTTTGTGTGCGTGTGTGAGACGGGGACAGAACAGTGGGTTGGACTAGATGACTTCCAAGGAAGATCCCTTCCAACTGTTAATCTGTATCTGTAGGTTGACTCCCTCTTCTTTGTGGCAACCCCTGAGATATTAGAACGCCGCTATTGTGTCACCCCCTAATCTAACGGGCCTAAATCCACCTTTATTTTTTTTTTCTCCTTTCCTCTTTTAGGATCAAACACATATGAAGAAGCAGCTGCGTACATCCAGTGTCAATTTGAAGACCTAAACAAGAGAAAAGACACGAAAGAAATCTACACCCACTTCACCTGTGCCACTGATACCAAGAATGTTCAATTTGTCTTCGATGCGGTCACTGACGTCATCATCAAGAATAATTTGAAAGACTGTGGTTTATTTTAAACATGTACATCCAACTATCCTTTTATTTTTTAAAAAAAAACCAAAAACCAAATGTGCTTTTTTTTTTAAAAAAAAAAAAGACCATGAATAATTTTAGGACTGGGGGTGGGTTTATTTATTTTTATTTATATAATGTGAGATATATTGTCCGTGCGTGGCCTTGGGTTAAAGAATCACTTCAGAAATTCGGTCCTGCTAGTTTATGTAAAAAGCCATGCGTTCTAAGGACCAGACGGATGGGAGTCATTCATTCTGTAAGCCATTGTTCTTTGTCTTCATTGGACAGGTTTGAATAATTGCTTAGGCAATCATGGATACTGCTGTGGAGCATTGGCTCCACAGTCAATATGGTCCTTGTGAACGACACAGTGGAAGTCCTGCATCTTTCGACATATGCAATACATGACAGAAGAGGTCATGCTTTTATGAGGGCCCACCATCCTGCTGTTTGAAACCTCACTGGAGATGCTTTGTCAAATACAGTCGTGGCCAAAATTGTGGGAACCTTTTAGGAAAAGTGTATTTTTGAGGTTTGAGGGCTAATAACACCCCCCCTTTTTTTTTGGAAATTCAAGATAATCCTATTCCACTGCTGGAATGGCCTGGGAATAGCCCAGACCTTCTTAACCCAGTTGAAAATCTATGGAGCCGACTAAAGAAACTTATTAGTCAGAAGCCACCCAGCAATAAAACCCAGTTAATAGAAGCCATCCTTCAATCTAAGGCTTCAATAAGGAGCCTTGGTGGTGCAACGGTGGACTAAAGCGCTGTTAAAGTAGCACTTAGCTGCCAGCTGCCTGCAATTACTGCGAGTTCAAATCTCACCAGGCTCAAGGTTGACTCAGCCTTCCATCCTGCCGAGGTAGGTAAAATGAGGACCCGGATTGTGGGGGCAATAAACTGACTTTGTATTAAAAAAAAGAACACCGCTTTGGGGGGGGGGCGGGCGAAAACCCTACTAAGCAGGTATATACAAAAGTATGAAGGCTATTGATCTTAACTGATGAGCCAAATTGGTTTAATTATTTTAAATTGTTTTTATTTCACATTTTTATATGTATGTTATTTTGACTGTTCACCGCCCTGAGTCCTTTGGGAGAAGGGCGGTATAAAAATTAATTAATTAATTAATTAAATAAATAAATAAATAAACAAACAAACCAACAAACAAACAAATAAATAAATAAATAAATAAATCATTGTAAGCTGCCCTGAGTCTCCAGAGAAGGGCGGCATATAAATCGAACCAATAAATAAATAAATAAATAAATAATAAATCTTGGTTTCATATTAGAACAGCTGCAGAACTAAAAGATTAACTAACTGCTATTCTAATAGCAAATCCTTCCTAAAAGTTATTGCATTACATACTCGATTCAATTATCTTTCCATTGATATATAATTTTACGGTGCTACTCCAAAAAAAAAAAAAAAAAAAAAAGTGGTGTTATTAGCTAGTTTTAGAAAATACACTTTTCCCAAAAGGTTTCCACAATTTTGGCCACTTACTGTACCTTGATTGTGCATTGATTTTTCTCCATCCGTGTTGGGTTTGTGAGGTCCTTGGTGCTCTCTGAGCTTTGTGGTTTTCTTGAAGATGTTTCATTACCAAACTGGGTGACATCATCAAAGAACCCCAAAGACTGTTGATGTCCCCTCGTTTGGTAATGAAACGTCTCGAGAAAACCACAAAGCTCAGAGAACACCAAGGACTCCACCAAGGTTCAACCTTGAGCTACGACGCTTCTACTCTTTGGTTTATATAAACACGGAACACCACATTTAAATGATTTGTTGCGTCTTGCCGGAGTGCCCGTGTCTTGAAAGCTGTTGTTACTGTACAATAGCGAGGATTTTGCTTTGGGGATTGTTAATGACACTTCTAAAATAATCCTCATATTTTTTATTTCTTTTTTCATGTTATGCATGTCGCCTTCTTTTTCTTAAAATCATGGATTTGTAGATCTGTAATTAGCATTGTAGACTTTACTCTTGCATAAAAGGAATCTTTCCACTTGCTCAGGATTAAAATAGTAAATGGCCCAACCGTTTTCCTAGAACGAGCATTCTTCCAAACTGAAATGTTTCAACAATCCTTTTTTTCCCCCATCTTGCGTTCTTTAGTGCCAAACAATTAACACAAAAGGAGTTTTGTCTTAAAAGGAGACGAGAGCTAAAACGGCACTCCTCTCTTTCCTCCTCCTCTCCCCTTCCCCTCCCCCTCCTTCTCCCTCTCTCCCTCCCTCCCTCTCCGTCTGCCTCTCCCAGTCCCTCTCTCTCCCTCTCCCTTTGCCTCTCTCCCCCTCTCTCTCCCTCTCCTCCCCTCCCTCTCCTTCTCCCCCTCTTTCTCCCCTCCCTCTCCCCCTCCCTCTGCCTCTCTCCCTTTGCCTCCCCCTCCCCCTCCCTTTCCTTCTACCCTTCCTCTCCCCCTCCCTCTGCCTCTGCCTCTCCCAGTCCCTCTCTCTCCCTCTCCCTTGCCTCCCTCTCCCTCTCCCTCTCCTTCTCCCCTTCCCTCTCCTCCCTCTCTCTCCCCCTCCCTCTGCCTCTGCCTCTCCCAGTCCCTCTCTCTCCCTCTCCTCCCCTCCCTCTCCTTCTCCCCTCCTTCTCCCCTCCCTCTCCCCCTTCCTCTGCCTGTCTCCCTTTGCCTCCCCCTCCCCCTCCCTTTCCTTCTACCCTTCCTCTCCCCCTCCCTCTGCCTCTGCCTCTCCCAGTCCCTCTCTCTCCCTCTCCCTTGCCTCACTCTCCCTCTCCTTCTCCCCTTCCCTCTCCTCCCTCTCTCTCCCCCTCCCTCTGCCTCTGCCTCTCCCAGTCCCTCTCTCTCCCTCTCCCTCTCCTTCTCCCCTTCCCTCTCCTCCCTCTCTCTCCCCCTCCCTCTGCCTATGCCTCTCCCAGTCCCTCTCTCTCCCTCTCCTCCCCTCCCTCTCCTTCTCCCCTCCCTCTCCCCCTTCCTCTGCCTGTCTCCCTTTGCCTCCCCCTCCCCCTCCCTTTCCTTCTACCCTTCCTCTCCCCCTCCCTCTGCCTCTGCCTCTCCCAGTCCCTCTCTCTCCCTCTCCCTTGCCTCTCTCTCCCTCTCTCTCCCCCTCCCTCTGCCTCTCCCAGTCCCTCTCTCTCCCTCTCCCTCTCCTTCTCCCCTTCCCTCTCCTCCCTCTCTCTCCCCTTCCCTCTGCCTCTGCCTCTCCCAGTCCCTCTCTCTCCCTCTCCCTCTCCTTCTCCTTCTCCCCTTCCCTCTCCTTTTCCCCCTCCCTCTCCCCCTCCCTCTGCCTCTCTCCCTCCCTCTCCCTTTGCCTCCCCTCCCTTTCCTTCTACCCTCCCTCTGCCTCTTTCTCCCTTTGCCCCTCCTTCTCCCCTTTCCTCCTCAACAAAGCTGGTCTATGCATTCCAGATCTTCATTTGTTGTCACTGAAAGCATAGCATAAGCATTCAGGTCCAATTGGATTCGGGTCTATTTTGCAATGGTTGTCAAGGTTCCAAGTAACACCCCCAACGAAAGAAGACTCCGAGGCTAGAAGTTCCTCAAAGTTCCATTTTATTAGAGATGTCATATTGGCACATCTGGAAAAACCCAAGTCTGAAAGCTTCCAGGTTTTCCCCACCCAAAAGAAAATCCAAGTGCCTGCCCAGCACCCACATGTCTATCATGTGGTCCAATCAAAGCACCGTCCCAATTGGAGATGACTCCCAGTTCCAGCCATCCAGGTGCAGGGCAAGATGTCCTTGACTCTCTGAGAAAGGAATGTTATTATGACTACATATCACCCCTGCTCCATACAATCCCCCTCCCCAGTTTCCCACAGCACTAAATGTGGCCGGCCTGAAGGTCCAATGAAAAAAATGGCTTCCAGACCGGACAATGGTAAGACGTAGGTAGATCCTCCTTGGCAGATCCTCCTCATAGGTAGGTCCTCGTTGATTTGCTCCTTCTACCTCCTCCAACCTACAGGGATTGGGCACAGGTCTCTCTGACAAAAGGACTTCCTATCTATTACATGGATCAGTGTATCAATGAAATGCTGGCATGCATAAAAGAGAATTTAACATTCACACTGTTGGTTTAGCAAAGGCTCCCAAGTGAATCTGAGATTATGGACAAATGGTTGATGCCTAAGAAGCAGATTCCACCTGAAGTACTCTAGTGCCTTCTCCATTCTATGGACGTGACTCCCCAGAGTCCCTTTAGGCAAGATGCCTCCATGACTCTCAATCCTTTGCAGCAAAGTAGAGTATTGATCTCAAAGCACGCAAGAATTTAGCTCATGATATGATAGCTTTATTGATTAGACTATAGGCCAGTGATGGCTAACCTTTTTGCTGTCATGTGCTAAAAGCGGGGGGAGTGCAGGGGGGGTCACACACACACATGCCCAGACCCATGCTATAATTCAATGCCCCCCTTTGCCCCACCCCCTGCGCATGTGCATACAACCCCCCCCCCCCCGCGCTCCCCCGCAGATGCACGCTTGACCCCCTCATGCCCCATTTTGGGCCTAGCAGGCCTCCCTGAAGCCTCTGGATTTTTGGTAGGCCCAGTAGGCCCATTTTTCGCCCTCCCAAGGCTCCAGAAGCTTTCCTGGAGCCTGGGGAGGGCAAAAACAGCCTCCCCACCTCTCCAGAGCCCCTCTGGAAGCTGAATTCATCTTCCCAGAACCTCCGCACAAGTCCTGTACTTACCTGGCATCCAAAATGGGCCGTGTGGAGACTTCTGGGAGGGGAGGGGTGGCAGGGCAGGGCCGGCCAGCCCAAAACCAGCTGGCTGGCATGCGCCTGCGCCCTGGAGCCAAGCTAGGGCAACCACTCGCATGCCTGCAGATGTGGCTCTGCGTGCTACCTGTGGCACGCGTGCCATAGGTTCACCATCATAGCTATAGGCCATATCAAAGCACAAGGTGCAAACACATATCGCCAATAAAATCTTATACAAACAAATTTAAAATAAGAGTAGGGTAAAATAACAATAGTTATAGGATAAGATACAATATAATTTAATACATAACTATATAAAATAGAATAAAATGACACAAAATGATATTTTGGTGTCACCCTTACAATCTACCCCCAATCAGTCCCATGTATGCAGATCTCAAGCGAACCATTTTGTTTAAGTACTGTGCTGTGTTAAATGTTATTTTCAGGTTCTGGCCACACATAAAGAAAGTTGTTTTGATATGGGGATCCTAATGGGTCATTTGTTTCATATTCGGGCCAAGGTACCTGTCTCTTACCCCCTTATACAAGCAACGGTCAAATAGGATGGGAGCCAGGTCTTCTACCTTTGCCGTTCCGTCAATGCAGAGACACTCATTGTAGGGTATAGAATGGAATCTCTGTTCTGTCCCCGTACCACGCACACACACCCACAGACTGCCCAGAGTTAATAAGCCACACGACAAAACTCTTTGATGATAAAGCTGGCAGCAACCCAGTGGCTAGCTGCCAATTCAGACTTTACTCACACAAAACAAAGATTAGTCCAAATGCAGTCCGATAAAGCAGGCAAAGTCCAGTAAAGCAGAGATCACGGAGTATTTCCAGTTTTTGCTCATCACAAACTGAACCGGCCACCACACACACATTTATTTATACCCTTTGGGGTGTGGTCCAGTGACTCAGCTAATCTCTGGCACGCCTTCCCCTCTGCTGTACACGCTTCTCCCTGCGCCTCTGTCGAGGGTCCAGCCAGCACTTATCTCCTTCATCGCTGTCCACCTGTGGCTGCGGGGACGTGCTTGGCTCTGAGCCTCTCGTTTGGCCTTCGGTGTCCTCTGGAGGCATTGCCAGAGAGGAGGGTCCTGGAGAGGGAGGCCTTGCCAACTCCTCCCCCTCACTCTCAGAGTTTGCATCTGTCGATAGCCCAGGCTCAGGCAATGGAGCCACAACAATCTCCCATATCTGACCATGGTGTCAAGCTGCTCGAATCTCGCTCACGTAAATATCTCCCTAAGATGTTTTGGCAGTTGTAACTTCAAATAGCTGTCTACTTGAAAAGTATGTTCGTATTTCCTCAGCCATTTCAAGTTACCCACCTTACTAAAGATAGCTATAATTTAGCTCATGTAAAGATGGAAGAACTCCAGAAAGCAAGCCTCCTGATGGTTATGATGGGCAGGTGCCAAATACACTGGAGGGAAAAAAAAAACATCAGAGACAGTTCTGGGATACAAGTGGACAGGTAACTCTGTCTAGGGATATTTATTATTCAATCTTTCAGCCAGTGGTGAAATCCAATTTTTTTTACTACCAGTTCTGTGGGCATGGCTTGGTGGGCATGGCAGGGGAAGGATACTGCAGAATCTCCATTCCCTCCCTACTCCAGGGGAAGGATATTGCCAAATCTCCATTCTCATCCCACTCTGTGGCCAGCCAGAGGTGGTATTTGCCAGTCCTCTGAACTACTCAAAATTTCTGCTACCGGTTCTCCAGAACCTGTCAGAACCTGCTGGATTTCACCTCTGCTTTCAGGGTTACACCAGGAAGTTGCAACAAGTGTGAAGCATCTTCTTTTGGACACAAATGGAGGAAGTGTGTATGATGACATAAAGGGAATAACTCTATCAGACTCTCCCTTTGGAAAAACAAATGGATATCAATTCCCTAAAAAAGCACTCCTATGATTATTAACTTCCATTATTTTTTATAAAAGCTAATAGCAGCTTTAAAAAGTAAGTGTCAGGAAAGAGGAAGAAAGAAAGAGAAAGAAAGAAAGAAGAAAGAAGAAAGGAAGAAAGAAAGAAAGAAAAAGAAAGAAAGAAAGAAAGAAAAAAGAAAGGAAGGAAGGAAGGAAGAAAAGAAGGAAGGAAAGAAGGAAGGAAGGAAAGAAGGAAAGAAAGAGAAAGAGGGAAAGAATAAGAAAAAAGAAAGGAAAAGAAAGAGAAAGAGAAAGGAAAAGAAGGAAAGAAGAAAGAAAGGAAAAAAGGAAGGAAAGAAAGAAAAAAGAAAGAAAAAATGAGAAAAGGAAAGAAAGAAAGAAAGAAAGAAAGAAAAAAGAAAAGAAAAGAAAATACAAAAAAAGAGAGACCTAGCTACCTAGTTTTGTGAATTTTTGAATGCCTATTTATATACCCATTTTTCCCCAAAAATAAAACGGGGTCTTATATTAATTTTTGCTCCAAAAGACACAATAGGGCTTATTTTCCAGTTAGGTCTTATTTGGAGTGAAATACGGTACTAAATGCATCCATCTGGCTGAAGATCTTAACTGGGGCTTATTTTGGGGGTAGGGCTTATATTATGAACATCCTGAAAAACCATGCTAGACCTTATTTTCCGGTTGGGTCTTATTTTTGGGGAAACACGGTATCTATTTATCTATCTCCCAAAGTTTTAACTTGTGTGCAAATTTTATTCCATTCAACTGTAATAACAAACGGTGGTAAATTACCAATGTTTGAATTAATCACTGTCTTAATTAATTGTATTGCTTTATTTGCATCTTGGCTCAAAACATTTTGGTTGAAATCAGGGTAGGAATGAATTTGGGGCCCAAAGTTGCTTCCCCCCCCCAAACTAAACGACAACTTGATTTTCTTGGGGTTTTTCCCTGCCAGAACTGAAGAAGCTTCTTGGATGAGAAGCAAAATCTTTTCAAAGAAAAAATCCCAAAAAAGTCCAGTTGCCTGGACCAGTGGGACCGGAAGTTGGCAAACGGGCCGTTTCTGGCTTCTGGAGGGCCTCCGGGGGGGGGGGGGGGAGAGGATGTTTTCGTCCTCCCCAGACTCCTAGAGAGGCTCTGGAGACTGGGTATAGCAAAAATCAGGCCTTCCGGTCCCACTGGAAGTTGACAAATGGGCCATTTCTGGCCTCTGGAGGGCCTCCGGGGGGGGGGGAGAGGATGTTTTTGTCCTCCCCAGACTCCTAGAGAGGCTCTGGAGGCTGGGTACAGCAAAAAACAGGCCTTCCAGTCCCACTGGAAGTTGACAAATGGGCCATTTCTGGCCTCTGGCGGGCCTCCGGGGGGGGGGGGGGGAGAGGCCATTTTCGTCCTCCCCAGACTCCTAGAGAGGCTCTAGAGCTAGGTGAGAGAGAAAAAACGGGCCTACTGGGCCATCGCGTGCCAGAAGTGGGGGGAGCAGAGGGAGCAGGGGGGTGGGTCACACGTGCATGTGCGGGGGTGGGGCACAGAGAATTATGGGTGTGGGCACGTGCACGTGCAACCCCCCCACCCTCCCTCCTGGCACGTGATGGCAAAAAGGCTAGCCATCACTGTTCTATGCTGAACATTGTCTAATTTCTATATACCCCAAATCTGTATGGAGTGGAATCAGGGGTGAAATCCTGCAGGTTCTGGAGAACCCGTAGCGGAAATTTTGAGTAGTTTGGAGAACCGGCAAATACCACCTCTGGCTGGCCCCAGAGTGGGGTGGGAATGGAGATTTTGCAATATCCTTCCCCCAGGAGTGGGGAGGGAATGGGGATTTTCCAGTATCCTTCCCTTGCCATGCCCACCAAACCATGCCCACCAAGCCACGCCCACAGAACCGGTAGTAAAAAAAATTGGATTTCACCACTGAGTGGAATCAATTAAATTTTTATTAGAAACTGCACAAGGTAGCCAGAAATTATTTGAAAAAGAAAGAAAGAAAGAAAGAAAGAAAGAAAGAAAGAAAGAAAGAAAGAAAGAAAGAAAAGAAAAGAAAAGAAAAGAAAACGTAGGTGTGTTTACAGCACAGCCACAATATTTAAAGTGAGTTCTTCTGCCTCTGTCTTTTAGAATTGTCATCTAATCACAATTACTACGCAACCGTTCCAAGAAACATAAGAAACGTTATCAAACGACAGTCCCAGGAAATTCAGGAACTGCATCAGGTGAGCATATTTTAAACGGTTCCCAGAAATTCAGGAATCAAAATGATCTTGAAAGATCGGGCATTTCTATAAACACCCCTGAGTGTTTTTCGCATTCAAAAGGAAAGAAAAATGCCTTTCAGAAAGGTGGGAGGTTTGCAATGAAAACAAAAGAAAACAAATATAATATGGTCTGCTAATCCATCATCATCATCATCATCATCGTTTAATGACCCCATAGTAATCCCATGCAGGGTAGAGTCTGGGCAACTAAATGGAGCTAGCAGAGTGTTTACTGGCCGGATGCTCTTCCTGTCGCCAGTACGGAGTTTTATTCAGCAGATATATTCTCATTGTGCCCAGAGAGAGTAGTGGCAGTAATTGCCGGTAGTGGCAACCGGCGGGTGGGCCGGGCCCGCCCTGCCCAACCACCCCAGTGCTATGCCGTCCTATTTAGCCACATTTTTTAAGCTGCGCGCATACATGCAAGCCACGAGAGAGAGGAAAGCACATGCGTGGAAGGCTGGGCACATGCGTGGAAGGCGTGCCTACACATTTTCGGTGTGCGGTGAACTGGTGGTAAAATTATGTGCAAAATTACCCACCTTCGATGCTCAAGGTTGTGCCTATAAATAGGACATCCTTTTACTCTTGCCGAAAGAGAAAAAAAAACCATGGATTATTACTTCTCACAATAGGAAGCATTCTTTATTTCCTTCGGTCAACTGGGCCGAGAATTTATGTCAATGTCATAAAACATCTGTTGTAGGCAGAGGTAGGCTTCACATTCTGTCACTACCGGTTCTCTCAGCACTTGCCTTCAGAAGTGGTGGGAGCTTCATCGCTGGAAGCGTTCAAGAAGAGACTGGGCTGCCCTCTGTCAGAAATGGGGTACGGTCTCCTGCTTGGGCGGGGGATTGGACTAGATGACCTCCAAGGTCCTTCCCGCTCTTTCTGTTTTTAATCTGTTAAAATGCTACCTACACAATGTTTAGAAAACCCATCCCTAGATCCTCCCGTATCGCTGAACAGGACACGGCACTGACATTAATCCACGGATAACTCCTTCCAAATGCATCCATAAGCATCGTAATATTCACGGATGCAGAATGAGGGAATTGTCCAGAGCTAATGCTATGTTTTCCTTTTCCACAATGCAGTCCATTCAGCAGTTCCAAGAAGGCTCCACATCCATTTGCACTTCTCAGGTGATGCCGAGGACACAGATAAACTTCCAGGTGGCCTCAACGACCTTCTAAAATGGCCTCCTGCCTGCAAGGAATATAAATCCTTCCATTCTCCCACCATCCAGTCAGCGCTGAAGAAGCTTAGAATGGAATAGAATAACAGTGTTGGAAGGGCCCTTGGAGGTCTTCTAGTCCAACCCCCTGCTTAGGCAGGAAACCCTACACCACTTCAGACAAATGGTTATCCAACATCTTCTTAAAAACTTCCAGTGTTGGAGCATTCACAACCTCTGGTGGCAAGTTGTTCCACTGATTAATTGTTCTCACTGTCAGGAAATTTCTCCTTAGTTCTAGGTTGCTTCTCTCCTTGATGAATTTCCATCTATCGCTTCTTGTCTTGCCTTCTGATGCTTTGGAGAATAGCTTGACTCCCTCTTCTCTGTGGCAACCCCTGAGATACTGGGACACTGCTGTCATGTCACCCCTAGTCCTTCTCTTCACTAGACTAGACATACCCACACCCAAATTCCATCTCAAATAACACACAACAGCTCTTAGATGCTTACAGAGGTGTCAAACCACAGGCCAGATGCGTCACGCTCAGGCCACGCCCACCCCAGCCACACAAAGGGGGGGGGGAATGTCACAAAACATCACATGACGGCAACATGACGCAGCGAGTTTGACACCTGTCTGCTAGCAGCAGAAATGATACCTGTCCCTTTGAAATAGAGGCCCCGTTCCACTAACTTCGTCTAAAAAGGAAAGGAGTTCATATTTGCATACATCGACCCTGCCAGCAGCTGGAGTGCATTCTTATTTTTATTTTATTTTTTGGGGTAGTAACATTAGTTAGAATTTCAGATTAGAGAGCGTGCCAAGAGAGAATCATCATCATAGTTGCCACAGAAACAGTATAAAATCCTCGCAACCACAATGCCAGCAGAATGCTGAGTGCTGCCAGCTCTTACAATTTTGGAAAACTACATCCTTCCCTTACATTTCTCCTGCTTAGGAAAACATCATTTCCACCTTAATTGCAGAAATACCTTATCTCCTTTCGTTTCGTAATCCAGTTCTTTCTTCGGCACGCTGCCTTTCTTGTTTTTCTTTCACCTGTTTATTGTTCAATCGCTCTCTGACTTTTTAAAATCTCATTTTTTACATTCAGATCCTTTCCCCGTGGCACAATGCCCTCTCTGCTTCTCACGCCCTGTCTTTGCTATTTCTATTATATTTAAACCAGTGCTATTCTGCTATTCTGCTATTCTGTTCTTCTGTTATTCTGCTATTCTGCTATTCTGTTCTTCTGTTATTCTGTTATTCTGTTATTCTGTTATTCTGCTATTCTGCTAGTCTGTTATTCTGTTATTCTGTTATTCTGCTATTCTGTTATTCTGTTATTCTGTTATTCTGTTATTCTGCTATTCTGCTAGTCTGTTATTCTGTTAATCTGTTATTCTGCTATTCTGCTATTCTGTTCTTCTGTTATTCTGCTATTCTGTTATTCTGTTATTCTGTTATTCTGTTATTCTGTTATTCTGTTATTCTGCTATTCTGTTATTCTGTTATTCTGCTATTCTGTTATTCTGTTATTCTGTTATTCTGTTATTCTGTTATTCTGCTATTCTGTTATTCTGTTAATCTGTTATTCTGCTATTCTGCTATTCTGTTATTCTGTTATTCTGCTATTCTGTTATTCTGTTATTCTGTTATTCTGTTATTCTGTTATTCTGTTATTCTGCTATTCTGCTAGTCTGTTATTCTGTTAATCTGTTATTCTGCTATTCTGCTATTCTGTTCTTCTGTTATTCTGCTATTCTGTTATTCTGTTATTCTGTTATTCTGTTAATCTGTTATTCTGTTATTCTGCTATTCTGTTATTCTGTTATTCTGCTATTCTGTTATTCTGTTATTCTGTTATTCTGTTATTCTGTTATTCTGTTATTCTGCTATTCTGCTAGTCTGTTATTCTGTTAATCTGTTATTCTGCTATTCTGCTATTCTGTTCTTCTGTTATTCTGCTATTCTGTTATTCTGTTATTCTGTTATTCTGTTATTCTGCTATTCTGTTATTCTGTTATTCTGCTATTCTGTTATTCTGTTATTCTGCTATTCTGTTATTCTGTTATTCTGTTATTCTGTTATTCTGCTATTCTGTTATTCTGTTATTCTGTTATTCTGTTAATCTGTTATTCTGTTATTCTGTTATTCTGTTATTCTGCTATTCTGTTATTCTGTTATTCTGCTATTCTGTTATTCTGTTATTCTGTTATTCTGCTATTCTGTTAATCTGCTATTCTGTTATTCTGCTATTCTGTTACTCTGTTATTCTGTTACTCTGCTATTCTGTTAATCTGCTATTCTGTTATTCTGTTATTCTGTTATTCTGTTATTCTGTTACTCTGCTAGTCTGTTAATCTGTTATTCTGTTATTCTGTTATTCTGTTAATCTGTTATTCTGCTATTCTGCTATTCTGTTATTCTGTTATTCTGTTAATCTGTTATTCTGTTATTCTGCTATTCTGTTATTCTGTTATTCTGTTACTCTGCTATTCTGTTAATCTGTTATTCTGCTATTCTGTTATTCTGTTATTCTGTTACTCTGCTATTCTGTTAATCTGTTATTCTGCTATTCTGCTATTCTGTTATTCTGTTAATCTGTTATTCTGCTATTCTGCTATTCTGTTATTCTGTTAATCTGTTAATCTGTTATTCTGTTATTCTGCTATTCTGTTATTCTGTTATTCTGTTACTCTGCTATTCTGTTAATCTGTTATTCTGCTATTCTGCTATTCTGCTAGTCTGTTAATCTGTTATTCTGTTATTCTGTTAATCTGTTATTCTGCTATTCTGTTAATCTGTTATTCTGCTATTCTGCTATTCTGTTATTCTGTTATTCTGTTAATCTGTTATTCTGTTATTCTGCTATTCTGTTATTCTGTTATTCTGTTACTCTGCTATTCTGTTAATCTGTTATTCTGCTATTCTGTTATTCTGTTATTCTGTTACTCTGCTATTCTGTTAATCTGTTATTCTGCTATTCTGCTATTCTGCTAGTCTGTTAATCTGTTATTCTGTTATTCTGTTATTCTGTTAATCTGTTATTCTGCTATTCTGTTAATCTGTTATTCTGCTATTCTGCTATTCTGTTATTCTGTTAATCTGTTAATCTGTTATTCTGTTATTCTGCTATTCTGTTATTCTGTTATTCTGTTACTCTGCTATTCTGTTAATCTGTTATTCTGCTATTCTGCTATTCTGCTAGTCTGTTAATCTGTTATTCTGTTATTCTGTTATTCTGTTAATCTGTTATTCTGCTATTCTGTTAATCTGTTATTCTGCTATTCTGCTATTCTGTTATTCTGTTATTCTGTTAATCTGGTATTCTGCTATTCTGTTATTCTGTTATTCTGTTAATCTGTTATTCTGTTATTCAGTTATTTTTGAAAATCCCCATCGATGGAGCATCCGCAAGAAAGATATTTGAAGAATCCATGTTTATCACTCCTAACATTAAGCGAACATATCTTCTGCATAAAATAAGATCTTTCCGTTATGAGTAGGAACCAAAAAGACCATGACCAGAGTTGCAGAAAAGGGGGTTAAAGATCCAAGGAAAAGACATTGGGGGAAAAAAAGACCTTTTAAGATCTTTTGCTTTACTTTCCTTCAATGCAAGAATTCTCAATTGTACCACTTTAAGACTGCAATGAACACATAAAATAATAATGCTCATTACTCTGGTTTTTCTTTCTGATTAGTTAGTGTACTGTGAAACTCGAGCCAACATTTGAGCTTCAAATTTCATGTTTAAAAAGCCCTTTGCTACAATTGCATGTCAGTGCCACCAGGATAATTCTGCTGTAAGAAATGTGCTTCACTAATTCCTCATAATTTGCAACCAAAGCAGCTGAGGGCAGGAAAAAGAAGCAATGGGTGGAAACTAATCAAGCAGAGAAGCAACTTAGAACTTAAGGAGAAATTTCCTGACAGTCAGAACAATTAACCAGTGGAACAACTTGCCTCCAGAAGTTGTGAATGCTCAAACACTGGAAGTTTTTAAGAAGAGATTGGACAACCATTTGTCTGAAACGGTGCAGGGTTTCCTGCGTAACCCTAACTGGCAAAATATATGAATAAAATATCACGGTTCATTTACAATCATATATATTATTTACTATTTACTATTGTTTATTTTGAATGTCTTAATCTTTTACTGTTCAAAATGAATTTCAATGTTTCTGAGATGTTTACTTGGACAGCTTGTGGCAACGTAATGACTCTAAGCTAATTGCTCTCTTGACTCCAACCCCAGTCTCTGCCTCTCCTTTTCCTACACATTCAGTCTCCTTGTTTTAGTAATATTATCAATATGGCATGAATATAATTTTAACAGTTTCATCCAGTGGTGAAATCCAATTTTTTTTTACTACTGGTTCTGTGGGCGTGGCTTGGTGGAGGTGGTGTGGCTTGGTGGGTGTGGCAGGGTAAGGATACTGCAAAATCTCCATTCCCACCCCACTCCAGCAGAAGGATACTGCAAAATCCCCATTCCCTCCCCACTCCTGGGGGAAGGATATTGCAAACTCTCCATTCCCATCCCACTCCTGGGGGAAGGATATTGCAAAATCTCCATTCTCACCCCACTTTGGGGCCAGCCAGACGTGGTATTTGCCGGTTCTCTGAACTGCTCAAAATTTCCACTACCGGTTCTCCAGAACCTGACAGAACCTATTGTATTTCACCCCTGGTTTCATCATTATTATGTTTTTGATACTGCTTTTTAAGACCGCAGTATAAAGAACTTAAAATCAGACATCAAGAGGGGCATTTTGAAACAAAGTCATTTATCCATCTTTGACCTTCAACTCTTCAGTCAATATCCAAGTTAAGGTCTTTAATATTTAATTAACAACTTTAATCTTTTTTTTTAGCCATCTATAAGTCGCTTCCTCATACTATTGCAAAATTTCTGCCTTAGAATCCCGCCTCAGATGGGGAATGCGAGTCGTTCAAAAATCAGAAACGTTCTTTGTTGTGTTGTGAAAAATCTGTTTTGCTTCTGCTTTTTTTTAGGAATCTGGCTTTTTTTTAGGCATCTTAATTGGTCCTCATTAAGCATAAGATGTAAAGTCAAACTGTGGTCTCTTAGAGGCATTTTTTAATGCACCCTATCTGTTCATCACAAGAACAGTAATAATTCTCCATAATTGAGTGGAACCATTTATAATTAGTCTATTTTGTCGGGAGACTTCCTGGCAGGAAGTTCTCGTAAAATTCATAAGAAACTGAATCATAAGATGTCTTAATTAAAAAGGGTTGAGAGACAGGATATCTAGAAATGGTAAAGCCCCAAAATAGCTCTTAGAAAATTTCCATACTAATTTGCTTTAAAAACATTGCGAGGACATATTTTAAGGCGTTAATAGAAGAAAAACAATGGGGTACAGGGGAAAAAAATTGCTGTTATACTGAGACTATATAATTTATTGACGTCATACGTTAACTGGAGCTCCTGTGATATGCTTGCAGATGTTAACATCTGCAGAATGGTGGAGCTTGTGATCAAAATCCCTGTTCTTTGTAAGACGGTCCAAAAAGGATATGTGGGGGCTTTTGATCATAATGTCATGTGGATGATCATTAAAAAAATCCATGCGGATTACGGCATAGTAAATATTTCAGAATACACAAATTAGAGACAATTGTAATTTATGTATTTATTTATTACATTTATATGATGTCGAATATAGAGGGATGCGGTGGCTCAGACGCTGAGCTTGTCGATCGAAAGGTCGGCAGTTCAGCGGTTCGAATCCTGAGTGCCGCGTAACGGGGTGAGTTCCCGTTGCTTGTCCCAGCTTCTGCCAACCTAGCAGTTCGAAAGCAGGTAAAAAATGCAAGTAGAAAAATAGGAACCACCTTTGGTGGGAAGGTAACATCGTTCCATGTGCTTTTGGTGTTGAGTCATGCCGGCCACATGACCATGGAGACGTCTTCGGACAGCGCTGGCTCTTCGGCTTTGAAATGGAGATGAGCGCCGCCCCCTAGAGTCGGGAACGACTAGCACAGATAAACCTTCAAGTGGCTTCAACAACTCTCTAAAAGGATGCAAATGACCAGCTGTCTTCAAGGAGTATCAATCCTTCTGTTCCCCACCATCCAGTTAGAGCTGAAGAAGCTTCTTGGATGAGAAGCGAAACATCTTCAAGGAAAAACAAGAAAATCCAGGTGCCTCCTGAAAAACGCACCTTTGGCAGCTGATTACTACACTACTGGAGCTCTGGGGTCTAAGAAGAGGAATGGGACAGTTCTCCACTCCAGCAAAACTGGTCTCCGTAGGATTGGAGAACTAGCCAGAAAAATCCCATTGCATTCTACTTTCCTTAATTTTCTTAATGTGGGCATGTCCCATTTTCTAAGAGTTCATCTCTTTTGTAGAGCTTTGAAGGATGTATTCCACCGTGAACGACAATTGAAGCTGGCAGAGAAGTCACTGAGGAAAATCTCTGGAAAAAATATAAATCGTCTCCCTGGTTGAGTCACACGGGTTGAGTCATGTTGATTTATAGAAAAGCTATAAACAACTCTATTCCTAAAAGCGTTTGCTTTGCACAGCGAGCGAGGGTTACTTTTAGAAATTTAAGGAGGAAAGAAAAAGAGAAAAGTGGTGAATGTGATGGATTTTCAAACCAGTAAAGCACAGTTCTTTGCAAGGTTTGAGGAGAACAGTGGGTTGTTAAACGCTGAACACAGGGGTGAAATCCAGCCGGTTCTGACAGGTTCTGGAGAACCGGTAGCGGAAGTTTTGAGCAGTTCGGAGAACTGGCAAATACCACCTCTGGCTGGCCCCAGGAGTGGGGAGGGAATGTGGATTTTGTAATATCCTTCCCCCAGGAGTGGAGAGGGAATGGGGATTTTGTAATATCCTTCCCCCAGGAGTGGAGAGGGAATGGGGATTTTGTAATATCCGTCCCCCAGGAGTGGGGAGGAAATGGGGATTTTGCAGTAACCTTCCCCTGGAGTGGGGTGGGAATGGGGATTTTGCAATCTCCTTCCCCCAGGAGTGGGGAGGAAATGGGGATTTTGTAATCTCCGGCCCCCAGGAGTGGGGAGGAAATGGGGATTTTGTAATCTCCATCCCCCAGGAGTGGGGAGGGAATGGGGATTTTGCAATCTCCTTCCCCCAGGAGTGGGGAGGAAATGGGGATTTTGTAATCTCCATCCCCCAGGAGTGGGGAGGGAATGGGGATTTTGCAATCTCCGCCCCCCAGGAGTGGGGAGGGAATGGGGATTTTGCAATCTCCGTCCCCCAGGAGTGGGGAGGGAATGGGGATTTTGCAATCTCCGTCCCTCAGGAGTGGGGAGGGAATGGGGATTTTGCAGTATCCTTCCCCTACCATGCTCACCAAGCCATGCCCACAGAACTGGTAGTAAAAAAAAATTGGATTTCACCACTGGCTGAACATCTGGATCGCTTGGTTCATGGAGATTTCCATGACCTTGTGACCTTGGACAAAATGATAGTATAAATAAAAATAGGAGGCTAGTTTTAATCTTATGCAACTTAGTTAACAGAATAACATAGTTGAATGGGACTTTGGTTCAGTTCTGAACTGAACAGTGGTGGGTTTATCAATATTCTTACCACCGGTTCGCCCCCACATGGACATTCTCGCTTCACGCCCATTCCTTTCACGCAAGCATCCATCCTTCCATGCAGGCGCTTTGCTCACTCGCGTGCCTTCCCCGCATTCGCCTGGCCTCGACAACGTAGCTAAATAGGACGGCATAGAGCCAGGTCAGGTGGACGGGCCCACCCATGATCTCCGCTAACGTTTCACCTGAACCGGTACGAACCGGCTGAATACCACCTCTAGAACTGAAGAAGCATTTTTGGATGAGAATTGAAATATTTCCAAGGAGAAAAACCAAGAAAGTCCAGTTGCCTTTTGAAAATAGCATCCTTTGGTGGCAAAAATATTTAAAGATAAATCAGCTAAATGTTAGAAATGCCACCAGTTACCAGGTCCATATTATCATATGTGGTGGACATGCCCAGAAGCAAAAGAATATTGGAATACAATTAAGATATGGCTGGAAGAAATGATACAACGTATTGATTTAAAACCAGAACAGTTCCTATTGGGTATCCTGCCAGAAAAAATCAGCAAAGAAAATATTTATTTGATTATACATGTAATAACGGCTGCAAGGATTGTTTATGCACAACATGGGAAAGCAGAGAAAAAACTTTGGAAGGAGAAGTAATTAATTTTTGTTTAGATTGTGCAAAAATGAATAGATTGACTTTGATGGTTAAAGAAAGAGAAGATTCAGAATACTTTAAGATATGGAATCAATTCTACTATTGGTTAGAAAAGAGATACAAATAAGTGAATTAATAGTTATGTATAAAAATGCCATAATCAGAATATTTTGTTCGTGATGAATTGTTGCAATTGATTCGATGAGAACGAAGACAGAAGAAATAATAAAAAGAAGAACAATTGGAGACAACACTGAGATGTCACACGGAAGGAATGACTGATGTATTAAATGTTTGTTTGTTTAAAAAAATAAAAAAACTTTTTTTAAAAAAGAAAAAGAAAATAGCACTTTTGGGACAACCATGACCTGGATTTGCGGACTGCAAATATGATCTGCCTAATGACTGGGTGGGTGGGTGTGGCTAGGTGGTCATGTGACTGGGTGGGCGTGGCCAACTCCTCGTCTCCCCACCCGGGCTCCTTAGGACCTCAACAGGAAGCAGTTGTTGGAGCTAAGCAGCCGCCACGAGAAAGAGTTGGCAAAACAGCTGGATCAGTTCAAATTGGATCTGGCCAAGAAGGAGGCTTAGCAGAAGCACCTCACTGAGGACTAGGAGCATAGGCTTTCCAAGCAGAGGGAAGACCTGCAGGAGTGCAAGGACAGGTACCGGCACCTGGAGGCTCAGCGGGCTGAGATGGTCAGCCAGTTCCAGGCCATGAGACAATCCCATTGGAACGAGGCCCTCCGGCTCTTTGCCACCAGCGGCTCTTCCCTCCAGCCTTCACCCAAAGCCCTTCACCAGGAGGCCAAAGCAGACCCCAAGTCTGAATTCCTGCCCCCCTCTGACCCACACAAAAAGATCCCGAATGGGGAGATTCTCTGCAGCAACACAAACGTCCATTGCACACATCCGTCCCAGGGGCCGTATTTTGAGGACCTCTGATTTAGTGCAATATTAAAAATGCACATAATTTTTCTGCGGACCACCAAAATTTTCTCGCGGACCACCAGTGGTCCACGGACCATCAGTTGGTGACCACTGATCTAACTGCTACTATGTGGCTATGATGAGATCACCCCAGCCGCCTTGAAATTTCCTGAGGAGACATTCTCGAATGATATGTGTTATCCTTTGTTCCGATGCACCACAATCACATTGTGGGCTCTTGGCCATTCCCCACTTAAAGAGATTTGCTTAGTGGTGTAGCGTGGCCTGTTCTGATTCTATTCAGGTGGCTCCATAATTTATTATTTTTTTGGGGAGGAAGGGGAAGCTACGTTCCTTGAAGTGAAATTCTTGGAAGCTCCGACATAGTGTTCTGGTTGAAAAGACCTGGATCAGCTTGATCTGAGGAGAAAATGGAATGAGTTTCTCAGAAACATTCATTCCTGGAATGATAAATGTTGTACATCCCTGAAAATAAATGCTGAAAATTGGGGAGGGCGCTCAAGATAAACTCTTCGTCAGGGGTGCAATCAAGCATACAAAAATATTGTTCTACCAGGAGAAACCTAAACCCACATTTACTGAGCTTGGTGGTAAATAATTGACGCCAGATTCTTAACCCTTAGCTCAACTTCTCGGCTTGACTTAGTAGAAGACTCCCAAGCATGAATAATAGAATGGAATGTAGAATGCAGAATGGAATAGAAAATAGAATGAAATGGAATAGAGAATGGAATAGAGAATGAAGTGGAATGGAGTGGAGTGGAATAGAATGGAATGGAAAAGAAAATGGAATAGAAAATGGAATACAAAAGGAATAGAAAATGGAATAGAATGGAATAGAAATGGAATGGAACAGAATGTAATGTAATACAATGGAATGGAAAATAATAATTAGACTAGACTAGACTAGACTAGACTAGACTAGACTAGACTAGACTAGACCACACCAGACCAGACCAGACCAGACCAGACCAGACCAGACCAGACCAGACCAGACCAGAATGAGGAGGAGGAGGAGGAGGAGGAGGAGGAAGGGGAAGGGGAAGGGGAAGGGGAAGGGGAAGGGGAAGGAGAAGGAGAAGAAGAGGAAGAGGAGGAGGAGGAGGAGAAGGAGAAGGAGAAGGAGAAGGAGAAGGAGAAGGAGAAGGAGAAGGAGAGGAAGAGGAAGAGGAGGAGGAGGAGGAGGAGGAAGGAGAAGGAGAAGGAGAAGGAGAAGGAGAAGGAGAAGGAGAAGGAGAAGGAGAAGGAGAAGGAGAAGGAGAAGGAGAAGAAGAAGAAGAAGAAGAAGAAGAAGAAGAAGAAGAAGAAGAAGAAGAAGAAGAAGAAGAAGAAGAAGAAGAAGAAGAAGAAGAAGAAGAAGAAGAAGAAGAAGAATTGTTTTTAGATTCGGGGCAATCCAAGATACCTTGAAGTGCTAGCCCAGACTTTCGACAGACCAAAATAGTACAGCACAGATTGAGGGCTAGTAGGGACAAAGAGTCTTTTGACTTTTGTGAAGTGCAGTAGACACGCTAGGATGCATGCCCTATGCAAGGCAAGAAATCTAAATAGGAGGTTATAAAGAAAATTAACAGCTCCATTCCTCTGCAGGTCCACCCTGCAATCGGAGAACTTAAAGCCGAGGTCTTTATTATAGGTTTACGAAAAAACTGCGGAAAGAGTGAACTATATTTAAGGGAAACCTTGAGCCCAAAGCTGCGATTTACATATACGCTCCAGAGCTGGCAGCTTCCAACTGCACATATTATAATTTCTGTGGCTGTAGTAAATGATACGTTAGACTCATGAAGGGTTGGGACAAAAGAATCTCCTTGCAGATGGCTTGTGTTTTCTTAAACAGTGACTCAGTACAGAAAACAAACCGATTTGGGTAGCATTCCAGCTGCATCTATCTTCTGTAGGTGTATAGAGAAAAGAAAAAATAATGTGCCCCTCTCAAGAATATATTGTTATTATTATTTTTTTAATTTGATTTATATGCCATCCTTCTCCGAAGACTCAGGGCGGCTTACAATGTGCTCAGCAATAGCCTTCATCCTTTTGTATATTTTATACAAAGTCAGCTTATTGCCCCCACAATCTGGGTCCTCATTTTACCTACCTTAGAAAGGATGGAAAGCTGAGTCAACCTTGAGCCTTGGGCGAGATTCGAACCCTGCAGTAATTGCAGGCAGCTGGTCTTAATAACCAGCTTAATAACAGGGTGCCTTAAACCACTGTACTACCAAGGCTCTTAAGGGGTACAGTTTACCCTTTATCCAAGTCAAATCCTTTGCTTTATTTCTATACTAGCTGATAACCTGGCGTTGCCTGGGGAATTTATTTATCCCAATCCTGTATTAGACAGGAAGAGCAATTTCACACTGAGCCTTGATTTCGGTGAGAATTAAATTAGTTACAAATGTTTTCCCTGTGCCCCCAGAAGCGTCAATTAAAATGACACCATCTTGGTTTTTTTGCTAGCTGATCCACGATCATTTGATATGCTTTTTTCTGATCTTGATTTAGAAGTGGCTTGTTGTCCGTGATATAGGCACTAAAGTTTTCGACGTCATAGTTCTTTGCTCGCTTGTAATCTGCGTGAAGTAAGTCATGTTGGTCTCGTAGTGGTGCAGGTTTTATTGCATTACTGCAATAAAACATTGCAGTAATGTTTTATTGATTGTGGCCATACATTTGTCCTCAAGAATAATCAAAGCCTTGTTGAAAATGTCTGGACCAAATGTAATTTCTAATCTTGGATTTTTTCCCCTTTACCAGAGGGAGCCCTCTTGTGGAGGACTGTGAAGCTGTTACCATAGTAACTCCACTGTGGTGTACAGTAGAAGCCATTTTAAGGCAGTACAGTAGAAGGCGTTTTAAGGCACAACAGGCTGTGTCTTAACAGAACACACACCCCGAGGGGTGTTAGGGGTGTCTTACCCCCACAGTATTTGTTTCCAGAGAGTAAGTCATCTGCGTACCAAGTTTGGTTGAAATTGCTCGAGGCATTCCAGAGTTATGCTGGAACATACACACATAGAGCCATTTATCTATAGAAATGAAATGGGAGAAGAATTGAACTGCTGATTATAGTTTTGGCTTTGTGTTAACAAGAAGGAGAGTTTTTTTTTCTTTTTAATCCGTTGTCACGGCAAGACAGAGAGTGTTCTCTGTTGGGTACCCTATCTTGGAAAAGTATTTAAAATCTCAAAAAAAACCAAAAAAAAAAACCCCATTTCTGCCTAGCCAGATTTAAACACCGATGGAGAAAAATCAGGAGAAAGACGTTTTTAGTTCAGTTTAATTTATTGTCATTGCACCTCGTACAACGAAATTAAACGCCATCTTCAGTGTACATTATAACTATAACAATAAAACACAAACACACATCCTTTTATGGAGTGCTACGGGGATGAACACAATTCCCTGACATTATAAGTGTGTATATTTTATCAAGAACGACCCCTGGGCAGATCTGCCTTGCAAAACCACAGAATAGAATAGAATAGTAATAGTAATTACTACCAACCTGTCTTCCAACCTGCTTCCAAAATGAAAGCTTAAGATAGTGTGTGTGTTACAGCATGGTCATTCTATCAAGCACCCCATTTCTCTGAAGGAGATTCCCGTTTCCTGCCAAGTAACATTTCTACAATCTTTATGCAGGCATCACCGATGCCGCTGTTATTGCCAGCCGTGTGCGGCAGCAACCCCACAAAAAAAGCTAATACAATCCTTGGTTGTATAAACAGAATCAAAATCATGTATTAGTACCGCTTTATAAAACCTTAGTAAGACCACACATGGAACAGTGCACCCAGTTTTGGTCACCAAATTACGAAAAAGATCTTGAGACTTTGGAACAAGTGCAGAGAAGAGACCTGGAGACAGAAACCTATGAAGGAATTGGGTATGGCTAGTCTAGAGAAAAGAAGGACTATGGGTGACATGAAAGCAGTTCTTCTAATATTTGAGGGGTGCCACAAAGAAGAGGGCGGTCAACTTATTCTCCAAAGCACCAGAAGGCAAGACAAGAAGCAATGGATGGGAACTAATCAAGGAGAGAAGCAACCTAAAACTAAAGAGAAACTTCCTAATACTGAGGACAATTAACCAGTGGAACAACTTGCCTCCAGAAGTTGTGAATGCTCCATCACTGGAGGCTCTTAAGAAGAGACTGCACAGCCACTTGTCTGGAATACTTAGGGTCTCCTCCTTGAGCAGGTGGTTGGACTAGAAGACCTCTAAGGTCCCTTCCATCTCTATTCTATTCTAATTCTAATTCAACATCCAGATTTTCCTTACAGACCTATTTTTCCCCCTCTGCTGTCAATTCCTACAGAATAGGAAGCTTTGTATTTAAATTAATGTATGTATGAATCAGAGGTGGGTTTCAGCAGGTTCTGACCAGTTCTGGAGAACTGGTAGCAGAAATTTTGAGTAGTTTGTAGAACCGGTAGTAAAAATTCTGACTGGCCCCGCCCCCATCTATTCTCTGCCTCCCGAGTCCCAGCTGATCAGGAGGAAATGGGGATTTTGCAGTATCCTTCTCCTGCCATGCCCACCCACCCAGCCACACCCACCCAGCCATGCCACGCCCACCCACCCATGCCACGCCCACCAAGCCACACCCACAGAACCGGTAGTAAAAATTCTGACTGGCCCCGCCCCATCTATTCTCTGTGTTTCACTTTTCCTCTTTATACTGTAACTGCTATTCTAATAGCAAATCCTTCCTAAACGTTATTGCATGATATTCTTTTTTTTTTATTGAAAAAGTTTTTCAAATACAAATTTTTCCCCCCTTTCCCCCCCTCCTCCCTAGCCCCCCCCTCCCCCTCCCCCTGTGGCTTCTCCAAAATAAAACCCAAGTTAATAACAGATTATATAATATTTTACCATCCTTTTACTCCACCCCCCACATACTGACCCTTTCTTTCTAACAATATTATTATATCCCCCTTATACTATACATTTCAAAGCAACATTCAACTGTAAAATTATATAATAATTCATAATTTAGCAATTTCATCTATTCAGCTCATTATCTATCCATTTCCTCCTCCCCCAATCAAATATCTCTTAATTCAAATCTTTTATGTATATTAATATAGCATAACATCCTTTTTCCTAAACTAAACAATCAGTTCTCCAACCTTCTAACAATATTATTATATCCCCCTTATACTATACATTTCAAGGCAACATTCAGCTATAAAATTATATAATAAATCCTAATTTAGCAATTTCAACTCACCCATTGCATGATATTCTTGATTAAAATTATCTTTCCATTGATAGGTAATTTTACGGTACTACTCCAAAAAAAAAAAAAAAAAGTGGTGTTATTAGCTAGGTTTAGAAAATACACTTTTCCCAAAAGGTTCCCACAATTTTGGCCATTACTGTAATTGCTGGTGATGCCACCAAAATAATTTATAAATGTATGTAAAAGGTACATGATGCCAGTTTGCCCTCGTGTGGCAGAATTATGTATATTCATACATCCAATTATTTTAGTTTTGAATATTGTTGCATATCTAGCTGTACTTTCTTGTGTCTAGTAGCGTTTCCAGAAAAAGTCTTTTTTCAGCTTCGTTCAGGAGATCTTATGAGGTTTTAAGATTCCATTCATAACTCTTCTTATTGTTTTCTCTAGCGATGCTTCCATCATTTTATTTTTTAAACATAGCTTCGCTGGAGACACCGCAACGGTTATAAGTATGAACCAGTTGTCATACATCTGAATTTGGATCACACGATCATGGAGATGCTACAATGGTCATGACTGTGAAAAATGGTCATAAATCATGGGGTTTTTTTTTAGTGCCATTGTAACTTTAAACAATCACCAAGTGAACTTTTCTAAGTTGAGGACTACCTGTATGACAAGGGATGATTTTCTCCCAAATACGCATGAAATCAGACTGCAGGGGGCGCTGTTGGCCAACATTTCTCTGGGATTCCGTCCACATTTTTTTATCTTCCTTTAATTAAATGTTATTTCTCACAGAACGTCCCACGGAATTAGTCAATGCTCTTTCTAAAGAAATATAACCAGAACACAGATTCCTCATTACCAACTCTTTGGTTCCTCGCATCCAAATATATTTTTTTAAAAGAAACAAAAAAACTTCAGTTGTAGCCATGAATCTCTGTAGGCGACATGATAACTGTCTTCCAGTTCTAGAGGGACTATCACAGAGAAGAGGGGTGTTCTGTCCCTGTCCCACACGCAGACACACCAACAGACGTCCAAGAGTTAAAAACCAAACCAGCCGACAAAATCCTTTTCCTTATGATAATGGAACTTGGCAGCAACCTAGTGGCTGCCTGCCAAGAGTTTATTACTCACGAAGGGAAGAGCTAACTTCTCTCCGCTTCTGGTACATCAAAGTAAAATGTTCAATAATTATATTTAATTTTTTTTTTTTATTGAAAAAGTTTTAAAACAAACACAATTTCCCCACAACCCTCCCTCCCAACCCCCTCCCCCTCCCCGACTTCCCAGAGCAGAACACAAGGTATTTCTATTAACCTTTAACAATGAACTAAATTGCATAACCATTCATCAAACTAACACCCCCTAAAAAAAAAAAAAAAATTCTTAACCCCCCATATATAAAATCTTATTTCTTAAACATAATACTTCTAATATCACTTATATAGCGCTTATACAAATAAAAGAAATCATTCATAAGCTATTTGATATTTTTTGGTCTGATACTTATTTTGTATATAATCAATCCATCTTCTCCAGTCCTGTATATACCTTTCTTGTGTGTGATCCTTCAGATATGCTGAAATTTTAGCCATTTCAGCTAAATTAGTTACTTTCAATATCCAATCATCAATAGTAGGCAAATAGTCCTTCTTCCAGTGTTGTGCTACCAACAATCTTGCTGCTGTTATCAAGTTCAAAATCAATTTAGTCTCTGCAACTGTACAGTCCGTAGTTATACCCATTAAGAACAACTGTGGAGTAAATTTCAGTCTCTTTTTAAAAATATTCTGCATCACCCACCAAATCTTTATCCAAAATGCTTTGATTTTTCTACAAGTCCACCATATATGATAATAAGTTGCATCATCACAATCACATCTCCAACATTTAGCTTGCACATTAGGATACATACATGATAATTTTTTGGGATCTAAGTGCCATCTATAGAACATTTTATAAAAATTTTCTCTTAAATTTTGTGCTTGTGTAAATTTCACATTTCTAATCCAAATCTTTTCCCAAGTCTCCATCATTACTGGCTCTTGAAAATTTTGTGCCCATTTAATCATACAATCTTTAACCAATTCCGTCTCAGAATCTATTTCCAATAAAGCATTATACAACCTTTTAATATGCATTTGTTTTTGATCTCTAATTTGTTTTACCAAATTCTCCTCATTTTGCACAAAGCCAGTTTTTTGATCTTCCTTCCATCTAGCTTGAAGTTGACCGTACTGAAACCATGTGTAAATTATACCTTCTTCTCTCAGTGTATCTAAAGATTTCAAATACATTACCCCCCTTTCAATAATAAGAAGCTCTTTATAGTTAATCACCTCCTGTTTTTGTTCTATACTTATATTTTCTATTGCATGTCTAGGATTTGCCCATACAGGTATCTTATAATTTAACTTATATTGATATTTTTTCCAAACCCTCAACAAAGCATTTCTTAATATATGAGCCTTAAATACTTTATCCACTTTTTTGTCATATAACAAATAGGCATGCCATCCATATAACAAATCATGACCTTCTAAATTCAAAATTCTCCCCTCAGTTAAATTAAACCAATCACTAATTTGTGATAAAACCGCTGCTTCATAATATAATCTTAAATTAGGCATTTTGAGACCCCCTCTTTCACGTGTATCTTGCATAATTTTCATTTTTATTCTGGGTTTTTTCCCAGCCCAAATAAAAGTATTAACACCTTTCTGCCATTCTCTCAGAGAGAATGTTCAATAATTATAGAGTCAATCAAGTCCAGAGATAATCCAGCAAAGTCTATAGCAAAAGTCCGGCAATGCAGAATGGTGTGGAAGCTTTCAGCTTTGTTCGTCACAAGGTTTGACTGGCCACCACGCTCCCTTTTATACCTTATGGGGTGTGGTCCAGTGACTCAGCCTAATCTCGGGCACGCCTTTTCTTCTGTTGCGCGCACTTATCTCTGCGACGCTGTCGAGGATCCAGACAAGACCTAATACTCTCATCACTGTCCACCTGTGGCTGTGTGGACGTGCTTGGCCCTGGCCCTATCTCTTGCCCTTCGGCGGACACCGAAGGCATTGCCAGAGAGGAGGGTCCTGGAGAGGGAGGCCTTGCCAACTCCTCTCCTTCACTCTCGGAGTCCTCTCCTGCCAATGACACAGGCTCCGGTAACGGAGCCACAACAAGGGGATTGACTAATGCTGCTTATAAGCGCTATGTGTTTAGATCTCAAAGCATTGTTAGAGACCCTGCAAAACCCACTTCAAGGTCTGTTTCTGTTGCTCCCCTCTGGGAGAGGTTTCGAAGTATTTATAGTAGGACTTCCACATTCTGTAACAGCTTTGTTTCCCTAAACCACCCATCCTTCCAGTAAACTTGCAAGATTCATTTTTCTCACCATGGACATGCACTGTGAAAATATTTACAGACCTCTTGCATCCTGGACATAAACTCTTTCAACTCCTTTCCTCAAAACGATGCTATAGAGCACTGCACATCAGAACAACTAGACACAAGAACAGTTTTTTCCCTGAACACCATCACTCTGCTAAACAAATAATTCCCTCAACCCTGTCAAACTATTTACTAAGTCTGCACTACTATTAATCTTCTCATCGTTCCTATCACCCATCTCCTCCCACTTATAACTGTATGACTGTAACTTTGTTGCTGGTATCCTTACGATTTATATTGACTGTTTTCCTATGACTATCATTCATTGTTGTACCTTATGATTCTTGACGAATGTATCTTTTCTTTTATGTACTCCGAGAGCGTATGCACCAAAGACAAATTCCTTGTGTGTCCAATCACACTTGGCCAATAAAGAATTCTATCCTATCCTATCCTATCCTATCCTATCCTATCCTATCCTATCCTATCCTATCCTATCCTATTCTACACATCCAAACTAGACCGTGTTGTTTCTCTGCGTCATATAATATATGTGGGTATATGCATAATTTTGTATTTATGTATTTACCATATTCATTTGCCATGTTTATGTAGTGTATATTGGAAGTGGTGACCCTTTGAGAGCTGTATGAGACAAAATTTCATTTTAATGTATGCCGATGAGTGTTCATTCAAAGTGACAATAAAGTTAGTTCTAAGTTTAAGTCTGTAAAACACCAGAGGACAGGGCAGGAAGTAATGGGTTGATGTTCATCAGTGGGAGATCTAAAGTATATGTGGTTTAGGTATATGTGGTACCTTGCTCAATAGTAGTAACTGTGAGAGGGATCTTGGAGTCCTAGTGGACAACCATTTAGATATGAGCCAGCCGTGTGCAGCAGCTGCTGAAACAGCCAACACAGTTCTAGGCTGCATCAACAGGATAGAATCAAGATCACGTGAAGTGTTACTACCACTTTATAATGCCTTGGTAAGTATTCCACACTTGGAATACTGCATCCAGCTTTGGTCACCATGGTGTAAAAAAGATGTTGAGACTCTAGAAAGAGTTCAGAGAAGAGCAACGAAGAGGATTAGAGGATGATTGGAGGCTAAAACATATGAAGAATGGTTGCAGGAACCGGGTATGTCTAGTTTAATGAAAGGAAGGACTGAGGGAAACATGATAGCAGTGTTCCAATATCTCAGGGGCTGCCCCAAAGAAGAGGGAGTCAAGCTATTCTCCAAAGCACCTGAAGGCAGGACAAGAAGCAATGGGTGGAAACTCATCAAGGAGAGAAGCAACCTTGAACTAAGGAGAAATTTCCTGACAGTGAGAACAATTAATAAGTGGAACAACTTGCCTCCAGAAGTTGTGCATGATCCAACACTGGAAGTTTCTAAGAAGCTGTTGGGTAACCATTTGTCTGAAGTGGTGTAGGGTTTCCTGCCTAAGCAGGGGGTTGGACTAGAAGACCTCCAAGGTCCCTTCCAACTCTGTTATTCTAAACAGAAATTTCCTAATGGTGAGAACAAATAACCAATGGAATAGGTTGCCTTCAAGGACTTTGGATGCTCCACCACTGGAAGTTTTCAGAAATAGACTGGAAAACTATTTAACTTGGATGGTATAATGTCTTCTGCCTTAGACCAGTAGGTGGCAACATTAGCTTTCTTTCTCCCTTTGCTGACCTCTACTGGTGATCAAGAATTTTGCAGCGGAGATGTAATAGTGATATTATTTCCCATTATATTTATGTCTACCTTCAAGCTACACACATTAACTCAGAAGAAGGCACTACCAAGGCTTATTTGCTTTAAAAAAAAGAGAGAGAGAGATTATCCAAAATGGCAAGAGAAGTTCAAGAGATGCAAAAGAGATTTTGCAAAAGGAAAAAAAAAAAAGTTGTGAAGAGCTTAAAAGAGTCCACAATCTTTGAGGTTGTCTTTGATGATTATATCTGTGACAGCGTTGAACACAAACTTCACGTTCTGAGTATCTGTAGCACAAGTCAAGTGGGTGTAGATCTCCTTGTCTTCTTTTCTGATGTTCAGGTCCAAAAATTGTTTCTTAATATAATTTCCAGCGTCTTCAAAAGTGTTGGGTCCTGCAACACAAAGGGGGACTCTTCATAAAATGCAGACTGTGGTCTAGAATGCCTTGTTCTTTTCTTACCCACGCAATACTTCTCTATTCCAACACCCACCAAGAAAAATGCAAATTTTGATAGCCCGGATTCAAGGAATCAGTATTTTGCAAAAGGGCATGAATCTTGTGTGTGAATGTGATCTGTGCAGCAAAATAGAAATAGTAACAGTACTTAGAGTTATATACCGCTTCACAGGGCTTTACAGCTCTCTCTAAGCGGTTTACAGAGTCAGCCTATGGCCCCCAACAATCTGGGTCCTCATTTTACCCACCTCGGAAGGATGGAAGGCTGAGTCCACCTTGAGCCAGTCTGGATCGACCTGCTAGCAGGAAGCAGAGTCAGATACTGCAATGCTGCATTCTAACTACCAGGAAGGAGAATGAGGAAGGAAGGAAGGAAGGAAGGAAGGAAGGGAGGGAGGGAGGGAGGAAGGAAGGAAGGAAGGAAGGAAGGAAGGGAGGGAGGGAGGGAGGGAGGGAGGGAGGGAGGGAGGAAGGAAGGAAGGAAGGAAGGAAGGAAGGAAGGAAGGAAGGAAGGAAGGAAGGAAAAGCACTTATATACTGCTTCATAGTGCTTTACAGCCCTCTCTAAGCTGTTTACAGAGTCAGCCTCTTGCCCCCAACATTCTGGGTCCTCATTTTACCCACCTCAGAAGGATGGAAGGCTGAGTTCACCTTGAGCCAGTCTGGATCGAACTGCTAGCAGGGAGCAGAGTCAGATACTGCAATGCTGCATTCTAACTACCAGGAAGGAGAATGAGGAAGGAAGGAAGGAAGGAAGGAAGGAAGGAAGGAAGGGAGGGAGGGAGGGAGGGAGGGAGGGAGGGAGGAAGGAAGGAAGGAAGGAAGGAAGGAAGGAAGGAAGGAAGGAAGGAAGGAAAAGCACTTATATACTGCTTCATAGTGCTTTACAGCCCTCTCTAAGCGGTTTACAGAGTCAGCCTCTTGCCCCCAACATTCTGGGTCCTCATTTTACCCACCTCAGAAGGATGGAAGGCTGAGTCCACCTTGAGCCAGTCTGGATCGAACTGCTAGCAGGGAGCAGAGTCAGATACTGCAATGCTGCATTCTAACTACCAGGAAGGAGAATGAGGAAGGAAGGAAGGAAGGAAGGAAGGAAGGAAGGAAGGAAGGAAGGAAGAAAGAAAGGAAGGAAGGAAGGAAGGAAGGAAGGAAGGAAAGAAGGAAGGTCTTGGTTTGAGGGAGATCACTGTGCCTCAGATTGCTGGATGTGAATCCCTCTTCGTGAGATGGGGTCTTGGGGTTCAGATGGGCTTGCTGCTTGCATACCTGGCTCCCTGCCGCGTGGCAGCAGCCCTGCCTGAGCTACTCGACGTGATAGCCACGGTGGCAGTTGATACACCCAGGCTTGTGGTCATGGGTGATTTCAACTTGCCATCCGTTGGTGAAACGTCTGGGATGGCTCGGGAGTTCATGGCTTCCATGACGGCCATGGACCTGACCCAGTTAGTTCATGGCCCCACTCACGGGGGGGGACACACTCTAGACTTGATTTTCGTCTCTGGCCAGTGGTTGAGTGATCTTGTTATAGGGGATATAGACATGGAACCCTTGTCATGGTCAGATCACTCACTCCTTCGTCTGGACCTTCGTACCGCTACACCCCGCCGCAGGGAGGCGGACCCAATTAGATGGGTACGCCCCAGGCGCCTGATGGATCCTGATAGGTTCCAGACGGAGCTTGGGCCAATTCCCGATGATCTGGCACACAACTTGGCCAAGGACCTAGTAGCTGCCTGGGATCGGGCGGCTGGTGGGGCCTTGGATCGAGTCGTGCCTTTGCGGCCTCTGACCTGGTGTCGATCCCTTACGGCTCCTTGGTTCACCGAGGAGCTGAGGGAGATGAAACGCCGGAAAAGACGCCTAGAGAGCGGTTGGAGGGCCAGTCGCGCTGAATCTGACCGAACACTGGTAAGGTCGCATATTAAGACCTACCTAGTGGCGATAAAGACGGCAAAGTTCAATTACTTTTCCGCCTCTATTGCGTCATCAGGGAATCGTCCGGCAGCCCTGTTCAGGGTAACCCGCTCCCTGCTCCATCTGGGAGTGCGGGAGGATCCCTTGGAAGGCAGGGCGGAGGATTTCGGACAATACCTGTATGACAAAATCGCTCAGATTGGGGGGGACTTGGACTCTGATTGGGTAGATCAGGGCAGGGTGACGAGGAATAGTCTTGAGAATGTTATCTGGGAGGAGTTTGACGCTGTGACTCCCGATGATGTGGACAGGATTTTGGGGAGACTTAGTGCGGCCACATGTTTATTGGACCCGTGTCCCTCCTGGTTGGTACTGGCCTCCCAGGAGGTTACACGAGGCTGGCTCCAGGGTGTTATCAACACTTCGTTGAGTGAGGGTCACTTCCCCACGGCCTTGAAAGAGGCGGTGGTGAGGCCTCTCCTCAAGAAGCCGTCCCTGGATCCGGCAATATTGGCTAACTATCGTCCTGTCTCCAACCTTCGCTTTCTGGCGAAGGTTGTTGAGAGTGTGGTCGCGCGACAGTTTCCGCAATTCCTGGAGGAAACATCCTATCTGGATCCATTCCAGTCTGGTTTCAGGCCTGGGCACAGCACGGAAACGGCATTGGTCGCGTTGGTCGATGATCTCTGGAGGGCTCGGGACAGGGGTTGTTCCTCTGTTCTGGTCCTGTTAGACCTCTCAGCGGCTTTTGATACCATCGACCATGGTATCATGCTGCACCGGTTGGAAGAGTTGGGGATGGGGGGCACCGTGTTACGGTGGTTCTCCTCCTTTCTCTCCGACCGGTCACAGTTCGTGTTGGCAGGGGGGCAGAGGTCGACCTCGAGGCCTCTTATATGTGGAGTGCCTCAGGGGTCGGTCCTCTCGCCCCTCCTGTTCAACATTTATGTGAAGCCGCTGGGCGAGATCATCCGTGGCTTTGGGGTGAGATACCATCAGTACGCTGATGACACTCAGCTGTACATTTCCACCCCAGGCCACCCCAACGATGCCCTTGAAGTGATGTCCCAGTGCCTGGAGGCTGTACGGATCTGGATGGGGAGGAACAGACTCAAGCTCAACCCTTCCAAGACTGAGTGGCTGTGGTTCCCGGCATCCCGATATAGTCAGTTGACTCCATCACTGACTATTGGGGGCGAGTCTTTGGCCCCCACAGAGAGGGCTCGCAATCTGGGCGTCCTCCTGGATACGCAGCTGTCTTTGGAGGAACATCTGACGGCTGTAACCAGGGGGACCTTTTATCAGGTTCGCCTGATCCGCCAGTTGCGGCCCTTTCTTGATCAGGATTCCTTGTGCACAGTCACTCATGCCCTCGTGACCTCTCGCCTTGACTACTGTAACGCTCTCTACATGGGGCTCCCCTTGAAGAGCACCCGGAGGCTCCAACTGGTCCAGAACGCAGCAGCGCGGGTAGTGACGGGAGCAGCATGGCGCTCCCATGTAACACCGCTCCTGCGCGAGCTGCACTGGCTCCCGGTGGTCTTCCGGGTGCGCTTCAAGGTGTTGGTTCGCACCTTTAAAGCGCTCCATGGCATAGGGCCTAGCTATCTTCGAGACCGCCTGCTGCCACCGACGACCTCCCATCGACCCGTGCGCTCCCACAGAGAGGGCCTCCTCGGGGTGCCATCAGCCAAACAATGTAGGCTGGTGACCCCCAGGGGGAGGGCCTTCTCTGTGGGGGCACCTACCCTCTGGAATCAGCTGCCCCCAGAGATAAGGAGAATCCAGGACCTCAGTGCCTTCCGCCGTGCCCTTAAAACCTTCTTTTTCCAACAAGCCGGGCTGGCCTAACTCTTTTTAAATGTTTTTAATTGTTTTTTTGTTTTTGTTTATTGTTTTAATTAATGGGGCCAAATTTATACATATTTTTAACTGTATTTTAATATTTGTATTTGATGTTTTTATTTGCCTGTTCACCGCCCTGAGTCCTCAGGGAGAAGGGCGGTATACAAGTTCAAAAATAAAATAAATAAAAAATAAAGGAAGGAAGGAAGGAAGGAAGGAAGGAAGGAAGGAAGGAAGGAAAGAAGGAAGGAAAGAAAGAAGGAAGGAAGGAAGGAAGGAAGGAAGGAAGGAAGGAAGGAAGGAAAGAAAGAAGGAAGGGAGGAAAGAAGGAAGGAAGGAAAGAAAGAAGGAAAGAAGGAAGGAAGGAAGGAAGGAAAGAAGGAAGGAAGGAAGGAAGGAAGGAAAAGCACTTATATACTGCTTCATAGTGCTTTACAGCCCTCTCTAAGCAGTTTACAGAGTCAGCCTCTTACCCCCAACATTCTGGGTCCTCATTTTATCCACCTCAGAAGGATGGAAGGCTGAGTCCACCTTGACCTCGGTGAGATTTGAACTGCCAAATTGCAGGCAGCCGGCAGTCAGCAGAAGTAGCTTACAGCACTGCACCACTGCACCACTGTGGCTCTTAATCATATACACTAGTGATGGTTGCCCAGAAATATCACACGCATGTGCGCACGTTCATTGGGGCCGTACTCTGGAAAAGCTGAACTTCTGGGTTCTAGCGCACTTGCGTACCCGACAATCAGCTGGCCGGCCAGCTATGCGCACATCAGTTTTTGGCACTGTCTTGCGCATGAAGGACAGCTGATCATGGCACATGCATGCGTGCCAGAAACTGTTCTGCCCCAGCTACGGACCCCAAAGAACGTAGCACACACAAACTCTATACAAAGCTTATTTTACTCAAATAACTCAGTCTTTATCAACCAAAGGCTGTTAATAAACTGTCTTAACAGCCTGCAAGAATTCTGAGATAAAGTAATCAGTCTTACTAGAGTTGGCAGAAAGCCCAGAAACAATTTTGCAGAGAATCCAGACACGAAGGAGATTGAACTAAAGTTGTTCCCTCCAGCTTGTTGCAAGTGGTGTTCTTTCTTAAATAGGCTAAGGGAGTGGCCAATTAACCCCAAGCCTTACTCTCGAGGAGACCTCCTCCTGAGGAGCCACTCCTGCCTTTTGGCAGCTCTGCGCACCCGTGCATCAAGAAGAGGCTCCTCCTCTTCTTCCTCTTCACTTAAAGGAGCTTCTGGAGGTTCTGAAGGCCCTGGCTGAATCCCCACCTCTGGCACCACATCTTCTCCAGCCTCCTCACTGTCCGACTCGAGTGCCAGCTGCACAGGCTGCTGGCGCAGCACCACACCAGCCTCCTCGTTGTCAGAATCAGCTACAATCTGCACAGGCCACTGACGGGCCACAACAGAAACCCAGAAGACAAACAGGCAAGGCTGCACGTGCCAGGTGATATGGCTATGTGTGCCACTTTGGGTACGTGTGCCATAGGTTCTCCATCACAGATATACACCATGATTCATTTGTTAGGCATGGTGGCCTAAAGGTGATTATATGGAACAGTTTGCCTTCAGAAGTTGTCTGAATCCCTTACAGTAAAAACCCCTAGGCAGGCAGTTCTCTAGGTGAATCAAGATGCAGTTCTCAGAATCCTGGAGTCAGAAGTGCCACCTCATGCCTGCGTTCTATGATTGTTCAGTGCCAGTCTGCCATGAACTCCAGGGCGGAGGAGGAGAGGGAGGGCAAGTGCTTGGGGGGAAAGTGAAAGTAATGGAAGTAAGGGTGCTTCTCGAGACGGCATTTCAACGACGCTCCACTATGAGAAGAGTACAGCTGCAAGCCAGCCTGCGTTCAAAAACATTTCAAAACATCTTCTTGGAAATTGATTGGATGATGGGGGAGGTGGGACCAGCAATGGGAAGTGCCTAAGCGGGGAAAAGTTTTCACTTGGGAGATTTTGGCATGCAAATTTCAGTTCTGACTTTGCTTTAATGTATTTCACTTGACCTTTATTACACTATATCTTTCTCAACCCATGGAGTCAAGGATCATTCTTGCTTAGGACTGATATCTGGTGTCTTTAGTTCTTCTCTATATTCTCTGTAATGGCTATTGTGGCACTCAAGACCCTCCAATGGAGAAGAAGCCACCAGAAGAAAGCCATCTCCAGGCCTGATGGAATATGTTCCAAGCCACAGAAGAATGTAGGAATCTACGAGTTGACCTAATTAATTTTGTTCGATTTTGCAGCTTGCTAACTACCTTGAAAAGCAAATTCACTTGACCTTTAGTAAACTTGATCTTTAATTTCACTTGACCTTTAGTAAACTATACCTTTCTCAACCCATGGAGTCAAGGATCATTCTTGCTTAAAGGTTCAAGTTGAGGCAGGACGGACACCTGGTGTCTTTAGTTCTCCTTTTCTATACTCCCTCTAGGGACTATTGTGGCACTGAAGGCCCTCCAATGGTGAAGAAGCCACCAGAAGAAAGCCATCTCCAGGCCTGATGGAATATGATCCAAGCCATGGAAGAATATAGGAATCAATGGGGCGACCTAATTTATATTGTTCAATTTTGCAGCTTGCTAGCTATCTTGAAAAGCAAATCCATCACTCTGTTGAAGTTGGGTCATGCCAAGATGATGATTCATGACTTAGAAGTGGGGACCTCCATAGAATTTTGCCCAAAGAAGCCAGAAAAATTTACCATTGTATTCTGGAAAGCAGACACGGAGGTTGGTTTTAGTGATTTTTTCTTGGAAAAGGTCTTTCTTGTTGAGAAACAGCACGATAGAAGTGCTGGCAAAATATTTGTGGTTACAGATGCTGCTGAAGAGGTGGAGGCTTTCATGCATTCGATTCTGCAGAGAAGAAAAAAATAATGAGGTTTTTAGATTAATCTATTATTCCGAACTGCTCCTATGAAGAAGAACATCTTCATAGACTCTAGAACAACAGACTCTAGAAAAAGTGCAGAGAAGAGCAACCAGGATGATGAGGGGATGATTGGAGGCTAAAACATACGATGAACAGTTGCAGGAACTGGGCCTGGCTAGTCTAGTGAAGAGAAGGACCAGGGGAGACATGATAGCAGTCTTCCAATATTTGAGGGGCTGCCACAGAGAGGAGGGGGTCAACCTATTTTCCAAGGCACCTGAAGGCCAGACAAGGAACAATGGATGGAAACTGATCAAGGAGAGGTTCAACATGGAAATAAGGAGAATTTTTCTGACAGTGGGAGCAATCAACCCATGCAACAGAAGTTGCCTTCAGGAGTTGTGGGAGCTTCATCCCTGGAAGTTTTCAAGAAGAGACTGGACTACCATCTGTCAGAAATGGTGTAGGGTCTCCTGCTTGGGTGGGGGGTTGGATTAGAAGACCCACAAGGTCCCTTCTGTTAAACTCTGTTGATCTGTAAATCCAGTCTATTAGCTTCTTCCAGCAAACCAGAAGAAAAAAAATATAGGTGGGTTTTTATGAAGCGCATAGTATCCTTTCCACCACGTAGCAAATCCCTCTCTTTCTCCTTCAACTTACCACTTCCTCATCTTCCACCAGGACCATGTCGTAGGCACTAAGGGCTGCGCAGAAGATAATGCAGGTCACTCCTTCAAAGCAGTGGATCCACTTTTTCCTCTCGGATCTCTGTCCACCCACATCAAACATCCTATGAAATGAATCTATGATTAATAAAATACTCGCTTAGTGTGCTTCTGATGTGCGCTGCTGGCACATTTCAGAGGGAGGGAAGGAAGGAAGAAAGAAAGGAGGGAAAGTAAGGGAAGAGGGAAGGAAGGAAGGAAAAAAGAAAGGAAGGAAGGAAGAAGAAAGGAAGGAAGGAAGGAAGGAAGGAAGGAAGGAAGGAAGGAAGGAGAGAGAGATGGGGAAGGAGAAGAAAGAAAGAAAAAGGGAGGGAGGGGAAGGGAGGAAGAGAGGGAGGGAGGATGTGAGGGAGGAGGGAAGGAAGGGAAGAAGGGTGGAAAGAAAGGAAGGGTGGGAGGGAGGGAAGGAGGGAGGGAGAAAAAAGAAAGAAAGAAAAAGAGAAGGAAGGAAGTTAGGAAGGAAGTTAGGAAGGAAGGAAAGAAAGAAAGAAAGAGAAAGAAAGAAAGAAAGAAAGAAAGAAAGAAAGAAAGGAGGGAGGGAGGGAGGGAGGAGGAGAAGAAAGAAAGAAGGGAGGGAGGGATGGAGGGGGAGGGAGGACGTGAGGGAGGGAACGGAAGGAGGGAGGAAAGGAAGGAAGGGTGGGAGGGTGGTAGGGAAGGAGGAAGGAAGAAAAAAGAAAAAGAAAAAGAGAAGGGAGGGAGGGAGGAAGTTAGGAAGGAAGGAAGGGAGGGAGGGAGGAGGAAAGAAAGAAAGAAAGAAAGAAAGAAAGAAAGGAAGGAAGGAAGGAAGGAAGGAAGGAAGGAAGGAAGGAAGGAAGAGCTGAAGTTAGTACAATAACATTATATAATCAGCATTTCTCTACAACAAACTTAATCAAATCAAATCTGTACAAATCAACATCTTTGAAGACCTGGATCTGTAGAATTGCAAAATCCTGCAATCCACATGGACTCCCTGTGCCTCAGTGGCTTTCTATTGGCCACAACTTATTCCTGATTCTCGAGATATCGCCGAGGACGTTACATCCAGTGGTTCGTTCACGTTGCATACCACTGCATTGACGCAATGCACTAGATCCGTGATGGCCAACCTACGGCACGCTTGCCAGAGGTGGCACACAACATTTATTATAACATTTCTCCCACTTTTCTTGCTTTTCTATTAATACATTTATCTATCTTCTTTCTTCTTCACTGATTTCATTACAACATTACCCTATATATCTCTCTTCTCTAACCAATGATAAAATTGTCCCTATACCTTAAAATACTCCAATTCCTCTCTTTCTTTAATTGTCAAAGTCAATCTATTCATTTCTGCACATATATTCCAATATTTTTCTTCATTACTTCTCCCACTGTAGGGGATTTCTCTGCTTTCCATCTTTGCGCAAATACTATCCTCGCTGCAGTTATAACATGTATAATCAAATATGTATTTTCTTTACTGAATTTCTCTGGTAAGATACCCAATAGGAACAGTTCAGGTTTTAAATCTGTATATTGTTGTTTCATTTCTTCTAACCATGTTTTAATTTTAATCCAATAATTTCTCACTTCCGGACATGTCCACCACATATGATAATATGATACTGGAGTCTGATGGCATTTCCAACATTTAGTTGATTTGTCTTTGAACGTTTTTGGCAATTTTTCAGGTGGCATGTGCTTTGCGTTGATGGTTGTCCCCATCATCTTAACCTTGTTTGACCACAAACCGCCCAACACCTCTGCTTTTTATGTGAACCTACATACTGCATATTCACTGAAAAGAGAACTAGAATGAAAAAAAAAATAAATGACTTTGTTACCGAAAGTGCAAGTCCTTGAAAGAAAACTGTGTCTCAATAATTCCCGTTGTTTTCACTCGTGAGCGAAGGACATCTTGTTCATTAGGGACATAGCCAGGAGCTGTCAGTCTGTCCAAATCATTGAGGTAACTGCATCAATGAGAGAGAGAAGGGGGGAAGAGAGAGAGAAAAAGAAAGAGAGAGAGAGAGAGAGAAAGGGAACGAGTGAGAAAGAGAGAGAGAGAGAGAGGAAGAGAGAGACACAAAGAAAGAGAAGTAAGAGAGAGAGAGAAAGGAAAAAGAGAGAGACACACACAGAGAGAGAAAGAGAGAGAGACAGAGAGACAGAGAGAGAAGTAGAGAGAGAGAAAAAAGAGAGACAGGGAAAGAGAAAGAGTAGAGAGAGAGAAAGAAAGTGAAAAAGAGAAAGAGACAGACAGAAAAAGAAGAGAGAGAGGGAAAGAGAGAGAGAGAGAAAGAGAGAGAGACACACACACAGAGAAAGAGAAATTGAGAGAAAGAGAGAGAAAGAGAGAGAAAGGGAACAAGAGGGAGAGAGACACAGACAGAAAAAGAAGAGACAGAGAAAGAGAGAGAAAGGGAACAAGAGGGAGAAAGAGAGAGACACAAAAAGAGAAAGAGAGAAAGAGAGAGAGAGAAAGGGAAAGAATGTGTGTGTGAGAGAGAGACACACACAGAGGGAAAGAGAAGGGGAGAGAGAGAAAGAGACACACAGAGGGAAAGAGAAGCAGAGAGACAGAGAGACAGAGACACAGAGAGAGATTGAGAAAGAGAGAGACCCATTTATCAACATTTTGCTAAACGAAATCATGAATGAAGAACCTAAGCTGCTAATCTTTGCAGAGGACACATTGGGAAAGAAAGCAAATCTGCTTGCAATTAAATAGTGCCAGATGAACACTGTATGAAAAAAACTATCGACACATCATGATTTAGATACTCAAATGCATTCAATCGGTGAAGCCCTTTGCATCTCTACCGGTTGCGGTTTTCACCCGAGGAATCTAAGGATCAGCAGGTAATGGAATAGACTTCAGTTGCAAGAAAGTCACTCACTAAGCAGCAGAGTCGTTGAGCTGATACTCGGCTGCTCTTTCGAAACAAGCCTGGATCCCTGGATCCTTCCACAGGCGTTTGACGATGCCAGCCAGTTCAGAAGTCATGGACCCATCCTCTGTGATCTCCGCCATGGCGTAAAGCTGCTTTTCATCTTCCTGAAATTAAATAACTGAACATGCATCTCTCCTTTATCGTGTTCCTAAATGGGAGCTGTCGGACGTTCAGAATTTCAGTTAAAGTTTGTGAATGAGGACTGGAATGATGTAGAAATATTGCAATCAATGAATGAATAACAAAATCAGGGAGGGAGGGAAGGAGGGAGGGAGGGAGGGAAGGAAGGAAGGAAGGAAGGAAGGAAGGAAGGAAGGAAGGAAGGAGAGGAGGAGGAGGAAGGAAGTGAGGAAGAAAGGAAGGGGGAGGGAGGGAGGGAGGAGAGGAGAGGAGAGGAGGAGGAGGGAGGGAGAGAGGAAGGGAGGGAGGAAGAAAGGAAGGAATGAGAGGAGGAGGAGGGAAGGAGGAAGAAAGGAAGGGGAGGACGAGGGAGGGAGGGAGAGGGGAAGGAAGGAAGGAAAGAAGGGGGAAGGAAGGTAGGAAGGAATGAGAGGAGGAGGAGGGAGGAAGTGAGGAAGAAAGGAAGAGGGAGGGAGGGAGGAGAGGAGAGGAGGAGGAGGGAGGGAGAGAGGGAGGGAGGGAGGAAGAAAGGAAGGAATGAGAGGAGAAGGGAAGGAGGAAGAAAGGAAGGGGAGGAGGGAGGGAGGGAGAGAGGGGTGAAAGGAAGGAAGGAAAGAAGGGGGAAGGAAGGTAGGAAGGAATGAGAGGAGGAGGGAGGAAGTGAGGAAGAAAGGAAGGGGGAGGGAGAGAGGAGAGGAGAGGAGGAGGAGGGAGGGAGAGAGAGAGGGAGGGAGGAAGAAAGGAAGGAATGAGAGGAGGAGGGAGGGAGGAAGAAAGGAAGGGGAGGAGGGAGGGAGGGAGGAGGGAAGAAGGAAGGAAAAAAGGTGAGGAGGAAGAGGAAGGAAGGAAGGAAGGAAGGAAGGAAGGAAGGAAGGAAGGAAGGAAACCCTTTTTCAGTTCTAACTGAATGGTGGGGAGTGGCTTGGGGGAACCTGCTTTCAGTCAGAACCGAAGAAGCTTCTTGCATGAGAAGTGAAACGTCTTCAAGGAAAAACAAAGACCCGTCGCCTTTTGAAAAAGCTCCTTCGGGACAACCGTGGCCTGGACGTATGTCCCAAAAGTGCTTTTGAGAATCCCCATAGACCATTGCAGCACACGTACGCTATTATAAGGCGTATAATCAGGAAGGCTGGGATTGCATGCCTGCCATGTCGGTTTTTGCGCCAGGTGACACACTCACTGTGCTTTGCGCATTCTCATATTCGATTCCTAGCGTGGACATCGCCTTTACAATCGACAGGATGGACTGCAGGGTGTTGCTGTAAACCACCGATTTGTACCCTTCGCATTCCTCATCCGTGTAGCCATGGCTATGGATGATCCTGCAAGAGATCGGAAAGAGGGCAGAATGGGAAAAAGACAGGTGGAGTCCGAAAGAAATGGAAATTAGCGAGTTTGCGATCAACGGTCAAATGATGAATGCCTAATTATTTTCGAGCAACCTCTTTTACGAAGCCGTCTAAGATAGCTCTCTTAGATGGCTTAGGGAAACAGGTTGTTCAAACATAAATTATGCGTGCAAGATTAGATAGCATGTTACGATTTTAGGAAGCCCAGGAGATCTGTTAATCTGTGATAAATTTAGCTATCCTAAATGAGGTAGTGAAAGTTTATAATAGATTAGCTGATAACCGGGTGTTGCTGGGTATTATTTATTATTATTATTATTATTATTATTATTATTATTATTATTATTATTATTATTATTATTATTGGTTAATCTTTGGTGAGATTCACAGCCTTTGAGGCTGGTTAATAGCTCAGCAGCTCGAGTCCTAACCAAGGACCTAGGAACTGTTAAGGTATCGTCGGAGGATGTAAGCTGTTCCGAGTAAGGTGGTTTTTTGTAGAGTCAAAATGTTCAAGTCCGGCAAATTTAGAATTTCTAAATAGCCCTTTGGGTATTGCTCCAAGGGCTCCAATTACAATCGGGACAACACACGATTTCTATTTTTATATTATTATTATTATTATTATTATTATTATTATTATTATTATTATTATTATTATTATTTAGACTTCTATATCTCTAAGCAGTTTACAAAGTTTACAAAGTTGGCATATAGCATATTGCATTAGCATTAGCATATTGCCCCCAACAATCTGGGTCCTCATTTTACCCACCTCGGAAGGATGGAAGGCTGAGTCAACCTTGAGCCGGTGAGATTTGATCTGCTGACCTGCTGAACTAGCAGTCAGCTGAAGTAGCTGCAGTACTGCACTCTAACCACTGCGCCACCTCGGCTCATTATTTATGTTTAAATAATGTATCCCAATTTATGTAGTTATGATATTTATGTATCCCAATCCTTACAGGCTTTTAAAAGTATATGTACAGTATACACATTGTAAAGTAA
The DNA here is from genome assembly GCA_022577455.1 of Arizona elegans. Lineage (NCBI taxonomy): Eukaryota > Metazoa > Chordata > Lepidosauria > Squamata > Colubridae > Arizona > Arizona elegans. Next base: position 4,876,192 of record JAKOOJ010000041.1, on the reverse strand, counting down.
AATCATACACAAAATCACTATAAGTCTTTGGGCCCCGCCCCCTGTCCATCTGGCTGCCCACGCCCACCGGTAACCACCCATCCAGCGCCTGGCGGCGTTGGGACTGTGCATGGCCGGCCACCAAGGTTGACACCCATCTGGCAGCAACAATCCTCCTCGCCATCTGGAATGGCTCAGCGGGTGGCGGGTGGCCCCTGTGGAAGGCCGCCGGGACCAATCAGCTGAACTGCACAGCCTCTATATTCACCCCGAGGCGTGTTAAGGGGGTCTTACCCCCCACAGTGTTTCTTTTCAGAGAATAAGTCTTCTGTGTACCAAGCTTGGTTGAAATTGCTCGAGGCATTCCAGAGTTATGCTGGAACATACAAACAGACACAGCCATTTATAGATAGATAGATAGATAGATAGATAGATAGATAGATAGATAGATAAACAGAAAACCTGGGTTTTGCAAGATCATAATATGCTGTTTGATCTTGAGAGATCATGCATAGTTAATTGTACATGCTAAATATCTTCGGCAGCAGAATTTCACCAACGCAAATTGTCTACATATTGATTGCAGACTGCACATGCAAAGAGAGAGGGGGGGTGTCAAATCCTTGTAAAGGAATTTATTGCCGACCTTTCAGGATGATATAAAAGAAAGATTAAGAAGAAATTCTCTCTCTCTCTCTCTCATTGATGCAGTTACCTCAGTGATTTGGACAGACTGACAGCTCCTGGCTATGTCCCTTATGAACAAGATGTCCTTCGCTCACGAGTGAAGACAACGGGAATGATTTGAGATACAGTTTTCTTTCAGTTTCTGAAATTCTAACCAGGGGTGAAATTCAACCGGTTCGGACTGGTTCGGCTGAGCTGGTAGCGATGACAGCTGGTGGTTTGGAGAACCGGTAGTGATGGCGGCTCAAGGCTCCGCCCACCCACCGGTCGTCATTAAAACCAGGAAGTAACCTGTTTTTTACCCTCTGTGCATGTGCTGAAGTTTGGCGTGTGCATGTGATGACCGCGGCATGTTCACTTCCAAACTGGTAGGGAAGGTAACTAGATTTCACCCCTGCTCTACACCCTACGTCATCAGGAGTTATGTACATCTGATGAGGAGCACAGTAGCTCATGTGGTTAGGGGACTGGGTTGGAAGTTAGCAAGCCCGCGTTCGAGACCCGAGTGCTGCTGTGGGGCGGGGTGAGCTCCCGTCCTTCACTCCGGCTCCTGTCAGAGGCATTAAAGGAAGCCCCAACTGGGCATCCCCCAAGCAACGGAGGTGTCACCAGCTAATCCTTTCAACCCAGAAAGGCCTTTAGTGCTTTCGACACGAGTGCAATACAATGTGTATCTGATTGTTATCCAACTTGTAAAACATAGTTAATTTTCAATTTTAATGCTGAAATCAGCATTAAAACATTGATTCCCGAAAGTGACCTAAATTTTTGGTAGACCTACTTCATTTGTTTCACAATAGTGCTCTTGCCTGATTCACCAGCTCCTGCAAGAAAGAAAAATAAGTGTCAATGTGACATAAGGACATGAACAAAATTGTCTTAAATTGAGCTATAACATAAAGGTTCCAAGTAATATATCCCCTTCAATGAGAACTCTGAGGCAGGCATAGTCCTCAAAGAACATTTTACTTGGACATATCAAATTGGCACAGATTTGGTGGAAATCTGGCTCTAGGTTCTCCAGTCACATGGTCCAATCAGCATGTAGTCCAGTTCCTAGGTGACCTCAATCTCCGCCTTTAGAACACCTGCACAAAAATCTATCCCATGGGAAGAAATATTGTTTTTGGCTACAACACCTCATCTATCTCTACAGCCCCCTCCCTGGCCCCCTCAGCTCCAAGCTGTGTCAGCCCTGAAGCAATGCAAAGAGAAACCTCCTTAGAGGAAAGCTACAAAAAGAAAGCGGCCACAGTTAGGCCAGCTTCAGGGTTGACAGGCTGCCCCCCTCAATTGAAGAGAGACCAGCGTTTGTCAACCTGATTTTTATAAGTTTTTGCCGCCTCTCTCAAAGCGCGCTTGGTATTTTCCCACGATCCTTTTAGAGATTCTATCCACTCATTTAATGACATGGATGGGGGGGTGGTGGTTTCTGGGAAATTCAGGCATGGGGGCAAATTCCATTGCGGTGCTATGTAGACTATCAACAGTCCGACTGGGCAGAGCTGCTGCCATTTGCAGAGGTGACTCAACAGATTTCCTCTTAGCCTGCGTTTGAAAAGTCACTTCAAACCTTAATTTGCATTTCTGTCTTCCCTTAGGCGTATCTCCAGTCAAAGCAGCACGCTCTGGTTGCTGTGAGATATTTATTTATTTGTCTATCCAAACATCTGCATGTTCTTTAGCGTTTGGATTTGCATGTAAGTAATTTGCCCCTAATTTGGCAAATGGATAACAGGAAAGTGTCAATCATATGAAAAACATCCCTTGCTTGAGACAGATGCTTTGTTTGGCTCAAAAGAAGGTTAAACTTAGGAGAAGGATGATAATAAGATTGTCTAATTAGATTAACCAGATATTTACTAGGCTTTATAACTCTTTATAATTTTGATAAAAACAGACCAATTGTTTTGTAGTTAGTAAAAAGAACTTGATTGCATTGAAATGTTTGGCTAGGATGATATTAGTTAATATTAATTGGAGAGTGAGCTTAACTCTCGGTTAGTCAAGTTTGTTTTTTTTTGTTTTAGTCCTGTGTTTATGTGTTTCTATATTTCGCTTCCTATATTGCTTTTCAATCATTATTGTGTGTTAATTTTATTGTAAATATTTAATAAAGATTATTTTATAAATAATAATAATAATAATAATAATAATAATAATAATAATAAAGCATCCCTTGAGATAAAACAAGCAAGGAATGACCAAGAAGAAAGCATCAATTTCCAACACAGTGAATATGTACTATTATTATTATTATTATTATTATTATTATTATTATTATTATTATTATTATTATTATTATTATTATTATTTTGGAATGAGTAATTTCATAGATAGGGTGACAATTTTGTCCACAATCAGCTTTGGCACCTGGGATGTGACAAACAGAAAACCACTCCCTGGTTAAATGCATTTTGGGTGGGAAGAGAGCTGATCTTCAGTGATTTTGGTTAACAGGGTTTTTAACTATAGAGCAGAAAGACTTGCAAAAAAAAATCACATACATGCAAAATACATAGAAAGCGCTCCATGGCATAGGGCCTAGCTATCTTCGAGACCGCCTGCTGCCACCGACGACCTCCCATCGACCCGTGCGCTCCCACAGAGAGGGCCTCCTCGGGGTGCCATCAGCCAAACAATGTAGGCTGGTGACCCCCAGGGGGAGGGCCTTCTCTGTGGGGGCACCCACCCTCTGGAATCAGCTGCCCCCAGAGATAAGGAGAATCCAGGACCTCAGTGCCTTCCGCCGTGCCCTTAAAACCTTCTTTTTCCAACAAGCCGGGCTGGCCTAACTCTTTTTAAATGTTTTTAATTGTTTTTGTTTATTGTTTTAATTAATGGGGCCAAATTTATACATATTTTTAACTGTATTTTAATATTTGTATTTGATGTTTTTATTTGCCTGTTCACCGCCCTGAGTCCTCAGGGAGAAGGGCGGTATACAAGTTCAAAAAATAAAATAAAATAAAATAAAAATAAATAAATAAAGTTAGAGGATTACAATATACCGTATTTTTCAGAGTATAAGACGCACCGGACTATAAGATGCACCTCCCTTTTTTGGTGAGGAAAACAAGAAAAAGAAATCTGCCTCTGCCTCCCAGCAATTTTGCCTCTTTGCAGCAAACAGCCTGCTTTACTTTCGTTTTCAGCATAGCTTGATTAGCACAAGAAAAAAAAAATCTGCTCCCAGCAATTTACCTCCTTGCAGCCAGCAGCGGAGGCCCGTGCAAAACAGCTGAGAGCAAAACAGCTGAGAGTCGGGAGGCCGATCCAATCAATTTGTGCTAATTAGGCTGTGCTGAAGCTGAAAGGAGCTGTTTCTTCTTGCTGCTTGCTGCAAGGAGGTAACTGCTGGGAGACAGAGGCCAAATGGTGGGGGCCAGTGAGTGGGCGGGGCTACATTCAGTGTATAACACGCACCTAAATTTACACCCCTTTTTAGGGGGGGAAAAGGTGCGTCTTATACTCCGAAAAATACGATAGATAAATAGTTCAACCTCTTGCTCAAGCAGGAAACCCTGTACCATTTCAGACAAACGGTTGTCCAATCTTTTCTTGAAAAGCTCCACTGATGAAGCACCCACAACTTCTGAAGACCAGATGTTCCACTGATGAATTTCTCTCACAGTCAGGAAATTTCTCCTTGGCTCTAAGTTCGTTCTCTCCTTGAATAATTTCCACCCATTGCTTCTTGTCCTCCCCTCTGGAAAATAGGTTGACAAGCGGTGGGTTTCACATTATGTTACTACCGGTTTTCCGTGTGCGCGCATGTTCGCTTCATGCAGGCACACGCCTGGTTCACACGCAAACCTGCCTTCCACGCATGGACTTTGCTCATATGCTTGCCTTCTGCACATGCACCCAGCCTTAAAAACATGCCTAAATAGGATGACATAGAACCAGGGCAGGTGCAATTTATGCTACTTAGGCTGGTCTACCCACTACAGACGGGTAAACCAGTCTGAACCGGCTGAATACCACCTCTGAGATTGACCCAAATGTATCTGGGAAGTCAGCGATAAATTACAGGAAGAGCCCAAGTAATATTTCTCAGATTTTTTTACTAGAGCCTGTTGATGTACCATGAGATACATTAACCATCTTGTTCACCTTCCATAAAAAAAAAAAAAGCAGAATTAAAACCTCACAGGACCAAGAAGGATCTTCCTACAGAGAGATACCTGCATGACTTCAGGCTAGTCCTTCTCAATCTAGAAACTCTGTCACATTTCACAACAAGCCAGCCAAAGGATAATTTCTTTGTTGTATCGTGCATGGATGGCTTCAGAGGTGGTATTCAGCCGGTTCAGGAAAACCGGTAGCGGAAATTGTGGATGGGCTTTCCCACCCACCCCAGCTCTATGCCGTTCTATTTAGGCACATTTTTGAGGCCGGGCGCACACGCAAGCAAAGCGCATGTGTGGAAGGCTGTGGGTGGCTTGTGTTGTGGTCTGCCAGCAGCCTGTGGAGCTAGCAGTGGAGTCGGACAGTGAGGAGGCTGGGGAGGAACATGGGCCAGCCCTGGAGTTTGGGGAAGGCTCGGATGAGGGCTCTGCATCGGAGACAGAGATGGGGCCATCTGGGAGTGATGCGCGGACTCTGGAGCCCCCAGAGTCAGACATCAGAGAGGCAGAGGAACAGGAGGAGCCCATTCCTAGTGCACGCATGCACAGAGCTGCCAGAAGGCAAGAGCAGCTAAAGCAAAAGGGACGGCTCAGGAGTAAGGCCAGGAGATGATTGGCCCCTCCCATAAGGCTTAAAAGAGAAACAAAGGCACTTGGGCCTTTTTGCAGGAAAGCAACGTTGCTAACTCTGTTTCCAGTCGGCATCTCTTGTTTGTTTCTGAACTTCATGGGGCTTTGCCAAGTAAGGCCTTTGGCAGGGTGTCAAAGAAGATAAAGGTTGGTGATTGTCCCGAAGAACTACTTCCAAAGGACTTGTTTTGCAACTAATTGGGACTCAGCTGGGAATGAATGTAATTCTCAGCTGTTACATATAAAATAGGTTTATTTGGGACTAATCGTGTCTTGTAATGACTCAGTAAGCCTAGGTCACAACAGCTTGCTGTTGGAACTGAACAAACAAGCGGCTGTTTGTAACCACACAGGACAAATACAATTCTGGAAACAAAACAAAGGAGGTGATCTAATAGGCTAAATCCATTTGGCAAACCAAGACCTTCTCATCTGGAAATCTAGAAACTGATGGAAGATGCAAATCGGGATGAAACTAAGGTTCAACAGAGGGGATACAACAAACGACAACTGGTTTGTCATTATTATGCTGGCACAACAACAGCTCTGACCCTTTTGTGCACCTGCTGTGACAGAAAGGGCACAGCTCGTGCAGCAAGTTTTCAATGCTTGCTGGTCCTTTGGAGAAAAGTTTCCAATCTCGCTGTCCCTTTTGGAAGAATTTACTCTCCGCAATTCCAAAAAGATCAGACTAGATCTAGTTTCAGTCACCGGAGAGGGCATTTTAGGCTAAATGTTTGGAGACCTTTAGCAGCTAAACGGACGGACGGGGACCACAAAACAATTGTTTAAAGCACCTGCAAACTTTCAATCACTGGAAGTCTTCGAAAACAGAAGCTGCGTCTTTGATCTCGGAGGAATTCCATTAAATACCCTCCTCGCAGTCCTGTGACTCTTTAACTTTGACACCAATTTTATGCTCTTACGACTTTAACGTGCAATGACGCCTGTCCTCTGCACTCCTGCCTCTATTCGTCTTTTTTTTTTTAACATAACCTGCTGGCATTTTTAGAACGCAAAGGGCATTTGGCTGAATAACTCCACTCCTGTCAGGTGGCAGCAAGGAAACTTTTGACAAATGTTGTCATGCGATTCCATCCAAGGTGACAGGGAGGCTCATCTCACGGTCTAAATTCTTTCCACCACGGTTATATTTTTAACAAGCAAAAGCCCTACTTAACACAAGCTTGATTTCATAAGTCACAACCGTCTCATAAATATTATTTTAAAAAAAAATATTCGGAAAGTCCTGATGTTTCTACCATTCGTCTGATGAGATATCATTAATGGTTGGAGGTAATCAGATCAGATTAACAGAGTTGGAAGGGATCTTGGAGGTCTTCTAATCTAAATTGGGTGTTTTAAATTTTGGGTTTTAAATTTGGGCCGAAATTGTTTGAACTATTTTAAAACTGTTGTTTGTACCTTGTGTTTTTAATTGGCTGTACACCACCCTGAGTCCTTCGGGAGAAGGGCGGTATATAAATTAAATTATAAATAAAAAATAAATAAATAATCCAACCCCTCGCCCAAGCAGGAGATCCTATTTCATTTCAGACAATTGCCAAGTCTCCAAGTCTTGAAAGCCTCCAATGATGATTTATTTTATTTATTTATTTTATTTTATTGAATTTGTATACCGCCCTACTCCCGAAGGACTCAGGGTGGTGAACAGCCATGGAATAAAACATATAAATACAAAATTTAAAATAGATTAAAATGAATTAAATAATTTGGCTGAACAAATTTAAAACCCACATGGTGCACTTGGCACCATGTCCAAGAATTTTATAACATACATCAACAAATTGCAGCTTCTTGTAATAACACCAGCAGAACTGCAAAAAAACTGCGCTACTCGGATTATTATTATTATTATTATTATTATTATTATTATTATTATTATTATTTTAAAAATCTTTCTTTCTTCAGCCCCACTAGATTTTCAAAATAAGCCGATCAGACAGGATCAGCTCTTGCTAGCTGTCAGCAAATCAATTTGAAGGTCAAAATGTAAATATCCATGCTTACCCAACAGCAGCAATTTGACTGTCCTGGAATCTCTGATCGCATCTTCTTGAAGTCTTTTTTCAAGCACTCGTGATCGCTTCATTGATTCTTTAGACTCAGCGCTGATTCTGCTCCCCATAGCGTGGCCTTTTGTGATGCCAATTTATTGCCCAAGAAAAGTGAATTGAAAAAAAAAGAAATGTACACTTTGGACAAATAATGAAGCAGGCACGTTCCAAGAAAGCTCGGAGGTCTTGTTCCAACTTCTTCTTCAGCTTGATTTCATTGACTTTGGAGCCATCCCATGTCTAAGAAGCTAGGTCAGGTGTCTTATGTCATCTACTCTTTATCACATCAGACATGTAAATGTCATTTTGAACATTTGCCTAAGTCCTTTGAACATTTGCCTAAAAGCCAGGCAAAGCAGGAACAATCTTTGGGCATCCCATTCGGATTCTTTGTCGTCCTTTCTCCGATAGGAAAAATATGATCTGCGGTAAATGAAATATTTACAATTTCTTCAATGAATGTGGGATGATTGAGCCCAGGTGTGTCCAACTTGCAGCCCTGGATAGCTAGTGATGTGGCCCCACAAGATCGTAAAACTTTAACGTTATTATGTGCATTTATTTATGTGCGTTTTAACAAACCGCATCGCTGTTTGCTTTGGTGGCTGCAGTGCTTCAGATAGAAAGTCCATACAGAGAGTGGCAAGGACAGCAGAGAAGATGGTAGGAAACTCACTTCCCTTTATCCAGGATGCTGCTTATAAGTGCTATGAGCTTAGAGCTCAAAGCATTGTTAGAGACCCCCACACACCCACTTCACTGTCTGTTTCTGTTGCTCCCCTCTGGGAGAGGTTTCGAAGTATTTATAGTAGGACTTCCAGATTCTGTAACAGCTTTGTTCCTTATGCCATCAATGTTGTAAACTCGCAGGATTCTTTTCTTTCTATTCCATTCCATATTTTCTATTCTATTCTATTCTATTCTATTCTATTCTATTCTATTCTATTCTATTCTATTCTATTCTATTCTATTCTATTCTATTCTATTCTATTCTATTCTATTCCATTCCATTCCATTCCATTCCATTCCATATTTTCTTTTCTATTCTTTTCTATTCTATTCTATTCTATTCTATTCTATTCTACTCTACTCTACTCTACTCTACTCTACTCTACTCTACTCTACTCTACTCTCTATTCTGTTCTAATTCTATATTCTATTCTATTCTATTCTATTCTATTCTATTCCTATCCCATTCCTAATTCTATGCTATTCTATCCTTATCCTACTCTACTCTACATATATTAATTATATTACTGTCAGAACTGCCACCTCCTGCCTGTGTTTGGTATCGCTTGATGCCAGTCTGCCGTGAACTCTGGAGTGCGGGGGGAGACAGTAGGTGAGAAAGAGGAAAGTTCAATATTTATTGTACCTTCTGGAGACACAGGTGAGGATGCCATGCACCTTCGTACTGGCCAGCCCAGTCGGAGAGAGAGAGAGAGAGAGGAGGGGAGAGAGAGAGAGAGGGAGACGCATGACGCATTATTCTACTGTATTCCACTTGACCTTTAGTAAACTATACCTTTTGTCAATTCAATGGAATCAAGGATCGTTCTTACTTGAAGTTTCAAATTGAGGCAGGGCTGCAACCAAAGACAATTCCTCTTCAGTCAATGCACGAAGGCGAGCCAAAAGGTTGGGCATTCATGATTTAGGCATTGATTCAACTGAAAGAAATGGAAGACGTGATCCAATTGAATCCAGATTTGGATTTTGTCTGCATGCGCTTATATCCCTTTTGAATCCTGGCTCCTATTTGGTCTTCTTTTGATCATTCTGCCCTGGACAGATTGTTGATATATACGCTCCCATAGAGAGGGGCTCCTCCGGGTGCCGTCAGCCAAACAATGTCGACTGGCAGTTCCCAGGGGGAGAGCCTTCTCTGTGGGGGCACCTACGATCTGGAACGAGCTCCCTCCGGAGATACGGAGGATCCCGGATCTGCGTACCTTCCGTCGCGCGCTCAAGACTTTCTTATTTCATCAAGCTGGCCTGACCTAAGTCTTTCCCCTTTTTAAATTTGTTTTTAAATTATTGGGGTTTTAAATTTGTTCAGCCAAATTATTTAATTCGTTTTATTTTATTTTAAATTTTGTATTTATATGTTTTATTCTATGGCTGTTCACCGCCCTGAGTCCTTCGGGAGTAGGGCGGTATATAAATTCAATAAAAAGAGCCTTGGTAGTACAGTGGTCTAAAGCACCCTGTTATTAAGGTTATTAAGACCAGCTGCCTGCAATTACTGCATGTTCGAATCTCGCCAGGCTCAAGGTTGACTCAGCCTTCCATCCTTTCTAAGGTAGGTAAATTGAGGACCCAGTTTGTGGGGGCAATAAGCTGACTTTGTATAAATATACAAAAGTATGAAGGCTATTGCTGAGCACATTCTAAGCCGCCCTGAGTCTCCGGAGAAGGGCGGCATATAAATCAAATTAAAAAAAAAAATACAAAATACAAATTTGGTTGTCTTATTTCACCATTAGGGTCGTGGAGGTTTTGTAGACCGCGACCTTATCCGCTTACAAATGCACCAAACAAACAAGCCAGAGGAGTTTAAAACAAAACTAGTTTAATAAAACAAACAAAAACAAAATCTACAAAACAATATCAGTAGTCATCTCCCTTTCAGCAATGTTCATTCAGCTCTTTTGGAGTCGCACCATGCGGTTGGAGTGTGGGTCTTCCTTCCTCAGAAGGAGGCTTCAGTGACTTCAGCTCTTTGTCTCTGACCCAGGCAAGATGCTAATCGCTAGGTAGGTGGTTTTCCCGCTGAAGAGCAGTTCCTTATATACTGAGTGTCAGTTACAAAGCCCGGGAAACTCAGAGCCAATAGCTACGCGCTGATTGGCCCATTCAAACATTCAAACCAGAAGCCAATCAAAACCGATCAATAGGCACAGCAAACTGTGAGAGAAGTTTTCTCTCACAATTAGTCTCTCTAAAATTAACTGCCCTACTAGTCCTTTGACAATCCTTTAAGTGAGGTTGGAGTGGAACATCTGGTTGAAAAGAAGGACAGAGCAATGGGAGAGTTGCTGATAGGGACACATACAGTAACCCAACACCAGCACTGTGTTAATCACACTCTTGTAAATACTTTCTGCAAATACCTGCTTTATATAGAACCCACAGACACATACACAAACACATTAAAAAGCCTTCGGTGTTTTTCTGTGTCCATTGCCACCTTGGTTACCGAGTATACCTCCGTTCCAAAACAGAACACCTTTCCCCTTGCATTGTGACAATGGCAGTCTACTTTGCTGTTGACTACATTTTAATGAGATACTTTGGATGGACTTTTTAAAAGGTTGACCAAGAGCTTGAAAAATGGGTTGCAGGATCCAATCTGGGTCGTTCACCGGGACCAGAGGTTTAGTCTTCCGAGTTTTGGAGCCCATCCTCAGGGAACTTCTCTCTATCAGAGGGTGTACTTCACCTTCATTCACCTTTGTTCTTGAGAAAGTGTGATGGAAAATAAACTTGGCCTTGGAGATTTGGAAGGGATGAAGGAAACCTTGGAGATGCAGAAGGGATGAAGGAACCCTTGGAGATATGCAAGGAATGAAGGAACCTCAGAGATACAGAAGGGATGAAGGAGCCCTTGGAGATGCAGAAGGGATGAAGGAAACCTTGGAGATGCAGAAGGGATGAAGAAGCCCTTGGAGATGCAGAAGGGATGAAGGAAACCTTGGAGATGCGGAAGGGATGAAGGAACCCTTGGAGATGCGGAAGGGATGAAGGAACCCATGGAGATACACAAGGGATGAAGGAACCCTTGAAGATGTGGAAGGGATGAAGGAACCCTTGGAGATATGGAAGGGATGAAAGAATCCTTGGAGATACAGAAGGGATAAAATTGGGGAGGGAGATAGTTCCCTCCCCAAAGTACTCTTTTCTCAAGAGTGAGAAAAGTACTCACTCTTGGGAAAGAAGAACATGTGAGCAAGAAGCTATAATAATTCTGCCTGTATTTTGTTTAGTACAGCTAGTCCTTGACTTACAACAGTTCATTTAATGACTGTCCACCTATCTTAAATTTGCCAAGCTTGAGAAACACTGCCCTGCGATAATATTTTTTTTAAAAATCATCACGAAGTAACTGTTGCTTCTTTCCTTGAAGGTCTGATCACATGTGGCTTGGAAAGAAACGCAAGTCAACATTGGAAGCAAAATGAATGATAGGCTTGGCGCTGTCTAAAGAAGCTTCATATTTTAATGTATCATCTTATTTCAAAGAAGCAAAAAGAACAAAGCATTCGAGACAGCCTGTTAGGATATGGTTTGAGCCTAACAAGTTGTCCAGGCAATATATGTGGTCTGTGACTTTAATATGACTTTGTATTGTGTGACTTTAAAGTTTTCCTGCTGATTCATTGTAATGCTGAGTCATGCTGTAATCACTGGTTGTGAACATATTTAAGAAAGGTACTGTAACGTATTCAGTTGATGATAAGCTACCATTGTGTGTGGAGTTGCAACCACTGTGCTATCATCGGTTGGATGGATCTGCTATCATCATGGTTTGTGAACCAGAGTGAGTCTGTTATTTTAACCAACTACTGTTTGTGTGGTAAGAAGATCTTGTATCACTGGACTGATTTAACTGGTAAAGACTTGGATTGATTTAAAGACGATGAGATTGTTTTTTCACTATAAAGTAAACTTTTGATAAACCAGTTTGCACATCTCTTATTCATTGCTCTCAGCAACGTTTCTCTGTGCTCTACACTCTGCTGGTTGGTAACACAACAACAATATCCTTAACACAGCCCCTTTGAGATAGCCATCAGTGGCAGTTATTAACATTTTATTAAGTTACTCTTGACAAAATGAAATGTATTCGATTGCGTGTGGATGTTTGACTGCTACTGTACACTAGAGGGCGCTCCTACTGTTGGGAAACCGACATACCTTAATATCGATTCATACAATAGGGAACAATTTTGCACCAAACTGTGATAGGGGTGAGATTTGTAATAAATTAAATGCTTCCAACCAAAATGTTCCTTTTGTTTCATGAAGGAGAAATGGTTTCTCTGAATAAGAAAAAGAAAAAAAGAAAAGAAAAGAATGAAAGGGGTTTTTATTTTTATTTTTCCTGTTGGTTCGAATCCTGAAACTTCTTAGAAGAGATCTCCAGTTAGTGAGGATATTTGCATAGGGAAAGTTTCAATCTCAATTCAGAATAGAACCGGAAGGAACCTTGGAGGTCTTCTAGTCCGACCCCTTGCTCAAGATCAAGCAGGAGACCTTATATATTTCAGACAAGTGGCTGTCCAGTCCCTTCTTAAAAGCCTCCAGTGATGGAGCACCCACAACATCTGGTGGCAAGCTGTTCCACTGGTTAATTGTCCTCCCTGTTAGGAAGTTTCTCCTTAATTCCAGGTTGCTTCTCTCCTTGATTTGTTTCCATCTTTCTTGTCCTGCCTTTGGCTGCTTTGGAGAATAGAATGGAATGGAATGGAACGGAACGGAACCAAACAGAACAGAACAGAATAGAATAGAAAATATGGAGTGGAGTGGAGTGCAGTGGAGTAGACTAGAATTAGAATAGAATGGAATGGAATGGAATGGAATGGAATGGAATGGAATGGAATGGAATGGAATGGAATGGAACGGAACGGAATGGAACAGAACAGAATAGTCAAATTATTCTTCAAACCAACTGAGGGTACAACAAGAAGCAATCAGTGGAAACTAATCAAGGAGAGAAGCAACCTAGAACTAAGGAGAAATGTCCTGACTGTTAGAACAATTAATAAGTGGAACAACTTGACTGCAGAAGTTGTGAATGCCCCAACACTGGAGATTTTTAAGAAGATGTTGGATAACCATTTGTCTGAAGGGCTGTAGGGTTTACTCCCTGGGTAGGGGGTTGGACTAGAAGACCTCCAAGGTCCCTTCCAACTCTTATTCTATTCTATTCTATTCTATTCTATTCTATTCTATTCTATTCTATTCTATTCTACTCTACTCTACTCTACTCTACTCTACTCTACTCTACTCTACTCTACTCTACTCTATTCTATTCTATAAACAAATCCATAAACCTTATAATTTCAGACCCGATATCAGAAATAGTCCATGAAGGATTACCAGAGATGATAAGATATCTGTTGTAACTTTGATCAAATAAACTGTCTTCATTTTCATTCCCTTTACTTAAACAATCTTGGCCTTTAGTCCCTTCAAATAATGTCCTCAAATTTGATTTCTTTACATTTTTTTTCTTTGTCCCTTCTTACAATATCCTTCACAGTTTTAACAAGCCACTTTTGTAAATAAAGGAAGATTATCCAGGTCACTCCCTTCATTAGTGATTTGCATATCCTAATTATTAAGACACCTACTGATTTCTTTTATACGTCTAACGTAATATCTATTTCCATAACATTCCTTTAGCCTGTCGTGCTTAAATTCACTTTCAAATCAGCCTTAATCTATCAGATAAAAGCTGTTCTTCTTTCATTTTTCTGATAGTGCTTTGCTTCTTCTCACCTGATTTAATCTGAACATAAATTACCAGAAATGTTGATTATATGGCCTTTAGGATGGCCCCTTGAACTGTGCTTGATTCTTTGATACCAGCTTCTAACAAATTGCTCTCTGAAATTCTTGTCTTGCAGGCTAATTTAATCTTTATATCTGGGAGCCACTAGGTTGGGAAAAGTTGGGAGAACAATTAAAAGCTGCAACTCCTCTCTTCAAATATGCCCCTGGCAATGTGCATCTTGGCATCATAAGCATTTTCAAGAATCTGAGCTGAAGCAGCTACATTATCAGATTTGAGGTGTGCCAGAACAGCTTTCCATATTTGACAGCAGTCATCCAATTTTTTCTCATAATCTCTTCCATTTATAAAGACTGGATGGTCCCATCACATTTAACAGATTAACAGAGTTTGAAGGGACCTTGTAGGTCATCTAGTCCATCCCCCCCCACCCCAAAGCAGGAGACCCTACACCATTTCTGACAAATGGCAGTCCCGTCTCTTCTTGAAAGCCTCCAGTGATGAAGCTCCCACAACTTCCGAAGGCAACTTCTGTTCCATGGGTTGATTGTTCTCACTGTCAGAAAATGTCTCCTTATTTCCAGGTTGAATCTCTCCTTGACCAATTTCCATCCATTATTCCTTGTCTGGCCTTCAGGTGCCTTGGAAAAGAGCTTGACCCCCTTCCTCTCCGTGGTAGCCTTTCAAATATTGGAAGACGGCTATCCTATCTCCCCTGGTCCTTCTCTTCACTAGACTAGCCAGGCCCAGTTCCTGTAACCGTTTATCGTATGTTTGAGCCTCCAGTCCCCTCATCATCCTGATTGCTCTTTTCTGCCCTGTTTCTAGAGTCTTAACATCTTTCTTTTATAGTGTGGTGACCAAAACTGGAGGCAGTACTCTAGGTGTGGTCTTACTAGGGCTTTCTATAGTGGTATTAGTACCTCCCTTGATCTTGATTGTATCCCTCTGTTAATGCATTTTAGGAGTGCATTGGCTGTTTTGGCTGCTGTTGCACACTACTGGCTCATATTTAGCTGGTTGCCCACTAAGACTCCAAGATCCCTCTCCCAGTTACTGCTATTAAGCCTGGTTTCACCCAGTCTATATCTGTACTTTTGGTTTTTCTTGTCTAACGACATCTTTGGTTGTTGGTTTTACTTTATTTATATTTATTTCCAAGGTGTATATGGCCACCCTTTTTAAAACACATCTCTGGATGGCTCACCATATTGATAGAACCTAAAACTATAAAACCCCCAAAACCTTAAACTTCAAACTATAAGTACAAACTACAGTATTTCTTTTCTTTTCTTTTCGTAGGCCTTTATGTGTATTTCTCTTTAGCCAGGTTCTTCCTACGTAAACCAAGATTTTTATGCAGCCCTAGTTCAGTGAAATCATAATCCACTAGTTGTTAGTGTTTTTTCAGGCAGCCAGCAAGCACCCTGCTGCCCATTGGGAGACTAAGGAACCCGTCTAAAGAGAAATACACATAAACGCCTATGAAAAGAAAAGAAAACAAATACTGTACCTTTACAAGGAGGATACATGGGATTAGGGTGTGGCTAACTGATGAGGACTAATAAATCCGAAATAGATCTATCTTAGTCTCCTTAGTCTCCCAATGGGCAGCAGGGTGCTTGCTGGCTGTCTGAAAAAAGCCTAGAAAGTAGTGGATTGTGATTTCGCTGAACTAGGGCTGCATAAAAATCTTGATTTACGTAGGAAGAACCTGGCTAAAGAGAAACACACACACACACACACCCATATATATATATATATATGAAAAAGTGACACGGTGGTTCAGTGGCTAAGATGCTGAGCTTGTCGATCGAAAGGTCAGCAGTTCAGTGGTTCGAGTCCCTAGTGCCACATAACAGGGGTGAGCTCCCGTGACTTGTCCCAGCTTCTGCCAACCTAGCAGTTCAAAAGTAGAAAATGCAAGTAGAAAAATAGGGACCACCTTTGGTGGGAAGGGAACAGCGTTCCGTGAGCCTTTAGCATTGAGTCATGCCGGCCACATGACCACAGAGACGTCTTCGGACAATGCTGGCTCTTCGGCTTTGAAACGGAGATGAGCACCACCCCCTAGAGTCGGGAACGACTAGCACATAT
The DNA here is from genome assembly GCA_022577455.1 of Arizona elegans. Classification (NCBI taxonomy): domain Eukaryota; kingdom Metazoa; phylum Chordata; class Lepidosauria; order Squamata; family Colubridae; genus Arizona; species Arizona elegans. Next base: position 4,860,074 of record JAKOOJ010000041.1, on the reverse strand, counting down.
GTGCGAGGGGAACCTTCACCTTTACCTATAGATAAAAAAAGCAGCTTATAGTCTCAAGATTTCACACGGCTTATATCATGTTTACTCCCGCAACATTATCATGTCAGCATTGCGGGAAAAAAATGCCAGCCCTGTTTCAACATATCTTCTTCAGAAAGAATCTTTCCTGGCACCTGACCCAATGAACCAAACCCAGCTGTGGACTTCACCCTTATAGATGTCACCACAGAAACTCTACGGATTTAGATCTGATTCCCGGATAATTGTATCTATTATCCCTTGCGCTTTTCCCCACAGCTCGCATTGCTAAACATGGCAATTTGCCAAACCCATTGTTGCAGCCAAATGGTACCCCAGAATCCAAGAGACGGGAATACAGTAGCTAAATTATAGGCATAGGGAAGTCCCTTCGGGCTTCTCCTTCTGTCAGAATGAAGGGAGGTTTCCGGGAACCATAAGGTAGGTTGCCCAAAGACCTTTGAAGTCACAATTTCGGAAGCAGTTTCCCTTTCTTGCTTCAGAAATAAACTCACCATGCTAATCTTGCGTAGTTTCTTCTCCGGCATACAAAACATTTGCCAGACCAATTCTTGAATACAGCTCATCGGTCTGGAACCTGCACTGCATATTGGACATTAATACAATCGAACGACTCCAGAGATATTTCACGAGAAGAGTCCTCTACTCCTCTGCTTGCAACAAAATCCCTTATGCCACCAGACTCGAAATTTTGGGCTTAGACAACTTAGAACTTCGCCATCTTTGGTCTGAACTAAGTAAGCATAGTACATAAAATCATCTGCTACAATGTCCTACCAACCAATGAATACTTCAGCTTCAACCAAAACAATACAAGAGCACACATTAGATACAAATTCACGGTAAACTGATCCAAACTAGACTGCAGAAAATACGACTTCAGCAACAGAGTGGTCAATGCCTGGAATGCACTGTCTGACTCTGTGGTTTCTTCCCCAAACCCCCAAAACTTTAACCTTAGACTGTCTACTGTAGACCTCACCCCATTCCTAATAGGTCCGTAAGGGGTGTGCATAAGTGCACCAGCGTGCCTTCCATTCCTGTCCTAATGTTTTCTTTTATTCGTATCCTTTCCACGTATTTATAATTATGTTTACACTTGTATCTGTCATAAAATGCATGCTTGACGGAAATAAATAAATAAATTAAAATAAATAAACAAAGAGAGAGAGAGAGATTGAGAAAGAGAGAGACCCATTTATCAACATTCTGCAAAACGAAACCACGAATGAAGAACGTAAGCTGCTAATCTTTGCAGAGGACGCATTGAGAAAGAAAGCAAATCTGCTTGCAATTAAATAGTATTTATATGCATTTATAATTATGTTTACACTTGTATCTCTCATCAAATGCATACTTGACGAAATAAATAAAAATAAATTTAAAAAATAAAAAGTGTTGCCACCTGAGCAAAACTAGCGAGCTGGCTCTCTCTCTCCAAACCAAAGTGCAAAGCTGTTAGTTTTCTAAAGTCGCCATCCTGAAACAAGGAAATCTGATCTGGGCCTGGTTAGATATGGGAAACTGGGTGCTGTAAAGCTTGCTCACTAAGCTTTAAGAGGCTTACCAGATCAAATTATAAAGACATTATAGGATAACACATAAAATTAGCACCTTCGTGGCGCCGTGGTTGCCCAAAGTTTTGCATTTCATCCACCCGTTCGGTCTTGTAGCGTTGGCAGGGCCCAGCTGTGTCTCGAAGCAATGTTTTGAGTTCCCTGCAGAATGATGCAACGTGGAAATCTCCGCCAATTTGTCACAGCATCCGACGCCGACGTTCCTGCTCTCTCATCTGGGCTTGGGACCGGCAATGGCGGAATTAAAGCGGTTAACTTTAACTGGACAGACGCTAGTCTGGAATGGTGTAGGGAGCTTGAGCAGGGGGTTGGACTAGAACAGGAGTGGTAGTCACTTACCTTCGCTACCGGTTTGCAAATCTGAGCACGCGCCATCTCTGTGCATGCGCAGAGTGTCAAAAGCGGGACATGATTACATGTCCCGCTTTTTTTTTACTACCGGTTCTGTGGGTGTGGCTTGGTGGGCGTGGCTTGGTGGGTGTGTCAGAGGAAGGTTACTGCAAAATCCCCATTCCCACCCCACTCCAGGGGAAGGATACTGCAAAATCTCCATTCCCACCCCACTCCAGGAGAAGGATACTGCAAAATCTCCATTCCACCCCACTCCGGGGGAAAGGTTACTGCAAAATACCCATTCTCACCCAACTCCAGGGGAAGGATACTGCAAAATCTCCATTCCCACCCAACTCCAGGGGAAGGTTACTGCAAAATCTCCATTCCCACCCCACTCCAGGGGAAGGTTACTGCAAAATCTCCATTCCCACCCCACTCCAGGGAAAGGTTACTGCAAAATCTCCATTCCACCCCACTCCGGGGGAAAGGTTACTGCAAAATACCCATTCTCACCCAACTCCAGGGGAAGGATACTGCAAAATCTCCATTCCCACCCAACTCCAGGGGAAGGTTACTGCAAAATCTCCATTCCCACCCCACTCCAGGGGACGGTTACTGCAAAATCTCCATTCCCACCCCACTCCAGGGAAAGGTTATTGCAAAATCCCCATTTCCTCCCCACTTTTGGGGGAAGGTTACTGCAAAATACCCATTCTCACCCAACTCCAGGGGAAGGATACTGCAAAATCTCCATTCCCACCCAACTCCAGGGGAAGGTTACTGCAAAATCTCCATTCCCACCCCACTCCAGGGGACGGTTACTGCAAAATCTCCATTCCCACCCCACTCCAGGGAAAGGTTATTGCAAAATCCCCATTTCCTCCCCACTTTTGGGGGAAGGTTACTGCAAAATCCCCATTCCCATCCCACTCCAGAGAAAGGTTACTGCAAAATCTCCATTCCCACCCCACTCCAAGAGAAGGATACTGCAAAATCTTCATTCCCACCATACTCTGGGGCCAGCCAGAGGTTCTCCGAACTACTGAAAATTTCCACTACCGGTTCTCCGAACTGCTCAAAATTTCCGCTACTGGTTCTCCAGAACCTGTCAGAATCTGCTGGATTTCACCCCTGGCAGAGCCTTCCACTGCTACCGGTTCGCCCAAAACAGATAGAACCGGCTGAATACCAGCACTGGATTAGAAGGACCTCCAAGGTCCCTTCCAACTCTGTTATTCTGTTAAAATACAATATTTCAGACAAATTTTCCCCACAGGTAGGGTTTCCTGCCTGAGAAGGGGGATTGGACTAGAAGACCTCCAAAACCCCTTTCAACTCCATTATTCTGTTATTCTTTACCTCCAAGAGTGAGAACCAATCTAATCATAAAAGGGTGTCGATTATCCTACGACACAACTTTTGCTACATTTGATGTAGCAAAAATTCCTTTTTTTGCAGATTTCTTTACATCCTATTTATTTAAAAAAAGGAAGTTATGAGTACTTTCTTCTTTCTTTCTTTCTTTCTTTCTTTCTTTCTTTCTTTCTTTCTTTCTTTTTCTTTTTTCTTTCTTTCTTTTTCTTTCTTTCTGTCTTTCTTTTTCTTTTCTTTCTTTCTCTTTCTTTCTTTCTTTCTCTTCCTTTCTTTTTCTTTCTTTGTTTCTTTTTTCATCAGAATTTAAATGAATGTAATTTGAATACCGCTGAACTGATTTCTATTACATGGAACACATTTTAGCTTCTCTATAAATAGCTTCTCTTCTTGCTGAAAAGCAAAATGAAGAGAGAGAAGGAGAAGGAGAAGGAGAAGGAGAAGGAGGAGGAAGAGGAGAAGGAGAAGAAGGAAGAGAAGAAGAAGAAGAAGAAGAAGAAGAAGAAGAAGAAGAAGAAGAAGAAGAAGAAGAAGAAGAAGAAGAAAGAAAGAAAGAAAGAAAGAAAGAAAGAAAGAAAGAAAGAAAGAAAGAAAGAAAGAAATGGTATGGGCATTTTTTAAAAGCCCATTTTGAAGTTATTAACTTCTTTGGAATTTTGGCTCGCTTCCTCTACTGTTAATGTTCTGAATTCCTTAACAATTTCATTCCATTCTCATTAAAAAACAGTAAGTGGAAGCTGTTCACGTATATATAATTTTTCCCATGTTAGATAGAGGAATGGTGAAATTCTTCCTTGAATCACATTCAAGAATTCTAAATGGATCCAAGAGAAATATAAGGCGAAGTAAGCGATTTCCCATGATGAGATTAAATTTTTGGCAGATTAGGGTAATCCTTGCACAATTCTGACTTTCTGTCATATTATACTTCGAATAACTTTTCTGACTCTTTCCAGCGAACAATCCAGTATATTCTCTTCTAGCGATTAAGCCGAATTTGGTTTTGGTTCCGGTCCAAAATTATTGCTGTGCTGATGAAGCTGTTACTATAATCTGAGCATCCATTTGGGGCAGTGGGAAAATGGCTGGACTAGAAAATGGAAGGCTTCAGTTCTAATCCTGTTTTGGGCATGAAAGACAGCTGGATCACAACCAGGAGTAGGCTTCAGATCCTTTAGCAATGGGTTCGCTGCCCCATGGCTGGGTGGGCGTGGCCATGGTGGGCCTGGCCTAGTCGGCTGCCTGCACCAGGTTGTTTTTTTGCCCTCCCCAGGCTCCGGAGGCTTTTCCTGAGCCTCCAGGAGGGCGAAAACAGCTTCCCACGGAGCCCAGAGGCCCTCCGGAGGCCGGAAACAAGCCTGTTTCTGGACTTCTGGAACTTCCGGTAGGCCCATTCTTTGCCCTCCTAGACCCTCTGCATGGCCCCTGCACTTACCTGGAATGATGAATGGTCCGCGTGGGGACTTTTGGGAGGGGTGGGGTGGCCGTGGCTGTCCAGGGGTGGCATTTGGGGGTTCGCCGAAACCTGGCGATGCTTGGCTAGAGGATCGCCTGAACCCTGCCGAACCCCCAGGAGCCCACGCCTGATCACAGCATTTTTGTGAAGGAAATAGAAGGGGAGAGTATAGTGTAGATGCCACCTTGAGTTATACAAAGAAGGATGTATGTATGTATGTATGTATGTATGTATGTATGTATGTATATTGAATACATTATTTATTTATATTTTTTTACTTCATATTTCTTATCCGCCCATATCCCCTGGAGAAAGGCTCTGAGAGGTGTATAATATAATTAATACAATCAAACATTTTAAATCAGAATCATTCAAGATCAAAAGTTTTAAAATGTATTTACTTATTTGTAAAATCTATAGGTAACTTTGAGCAGCTTATTATAAATTATAAAAGGTTTTACGAGGAAAAATAGGAGGAGGCAGTATGGTATATACACCACTTCGAGTTATACAAGCAAAGCAGGATATACATATAATGTATGTATCTAGAAACATACATGTTTCTAGATGGTATATAATGTAATCAACAAAATCAAACATTTTAAATCAGAATAATTTAGAACCAAAAATTTTAATTTCTTTTTTTTTACTTATTTATAAAATTTACAGGCCGCTCATCTTACCTCAGGATAACTCTGAGCAGCTTATTATAAATTATTAAACAACGTTTGATATTTCTGGAAGGAAGCATCTTAGAAGGAAAAATTACAAAAAATATACATGATAGATTATGCTGAAAACAGGAATAATAATGTACACTGAAAGTGTATGCACCAAGACAAATTCCTTGTGTGTCCAATCACACTTGGCCAATAAAGAATTCTATTCTATTCTATTCTATTCTATTCTATTCTATTCTATTCTATTCTATTCTATTCTATTCTATTCTATTCTATTCTATTCCATTCCATCCTATCCTATCCTATCCTATTCTACTCTACTCTATTCTATTCTACTCTACTTACTCTACTCTATATATTCCTATTCTATTCTATTCTATTCTATTCTATTCTATTCTATTCTATTCTATTCTATTCTATTCTATTCTATTCTTCTATTCTATTCTATTCTATTCTATTCTATTCTATTGTACTCTACTCTACTCTACTCTACTCTATTCTACTC
>JAKOOJ010000041.1:4831613-4849113 GCA_022577455.1 Arizona elegans | reverse complement strand
GAATGATGGCTTCTATTAACTGAGGATTCTATTCATTTTCATTTCATTTCATTTTATTAAATTTGTATACCGCCCTACTCCCGAAGGACTCAGGGCGGTGAACAGCCATAAAATAAAACATATAGATACAAAATTTAAAATGGAGATAAAACTAATTAAATAAATTTGGCTGAAACATTTTAAAACCGCAATAAATTTAAAACCAAATTTAAAATTTAAAATTCCATTTTAAAAAGAGGAAAAGTTTAGGTCAGGCCAGCTTGTTGGAATAAGAACGTCTTAAGCGCGCGATGGAAGGTACGCAGATCCGGAATTCTCTGTATCTCCGGGGGGAGCTCGTTCCAGATCGTAGGTGCCCCCACAGAGAAGGCTCTCCCCCTGGGGGCCGCCAGTCGACATTGTTTGGCCGACGGCACCCGGAGGATCCCCTCTCTATGGGAGCGTACTGGTCGGTGGGAGGCTATTGGTGGCAGCAGGCGGTCCCGTAAATAGCCAGGTCCTAAGCCATGGAGCGCTCTGAAGGTGATAACCAAAACCTTGAAGTGCACCCGGAAGACCACCGGGAGCCAGTGCAGCTCGCGCAGGAGAGGCGTTACATGGAAGCGCCACGTCGCTCCCATCACCACCCGCGCGGCCGCACTCTGCACCAGTTGGAGCCTCCGAGTGCTCCTCAAGGGGAGCCCCATGTAGAGAGCATTACAATAGTCCAGACGGGAGGTGACGAGGGCATGAGTGACCGTGCGTAACGAGTCCCGATCCAGAAAGGGACGCAACTGGCGAATCAGGCAGACCTGATGAAAAATCCTCCCGGTCACGGCCGTCAAGTGCTCTTCTAAAGACAGCCGTGAATCCAGGAGGACACCCAAGTTGCGAACCCTCTCCGTGGGGGCCAGTGCTTCGCCCCCAATAGTCAGCGATGGCACCAGCTGACTATATCGGGACGTCGGAAACCACAGCCACTCGGTCTTGGATGGGTTGAGCCTGAGCCTGTTTCTCCCCATCCAGATTTGCTCTAGTTGGCTTGAGGCTATTAAATGAGGATTTTGCAATATCCTTCCCCCAGGAGTGGGGAGGGAATGGGGATTTTGCAGTATCCTTCCCCCTGGAGTGGGGAGGGAATGGGGATTTTGCAGTATCCTTCCCCTGCCATGCCCACCAAGCCACACCACGCCCATCAAGCCATGCCCACAGAACTGGTAATATTTCTTTTTTTGAATTCCACCACTGAGTAGAATGCAAAGGAGGCATCGCTTATACCCCTCAAATGTGGGTCTCTGAGCTTGGCTGCTTTCTTCAAAATGTTTCATCCTCAACTAGGTAACATGAGTCTTGCACTGATGATATTACCTAGCTGGGTGATGTCTGCAAGAAAACGACCAAGCTCAGAGAACGCCAAGGACCCCGTAATTCAACCCCGAGTTACCGATATCCTCTTCTACCGACACCCCAAATTACGAGATGACCCACGTCAGTCCCCCCAACCTCATCCTCTGAAGTTTGCCACCATCTGAGAGATCCAGTGGTCACCGTTGACTATTTGTCATTGTGTTGGCAAAAGTGCCTTCTGGGTAATAATGCGTGTCAGACGATGTCCCGATATTTGTACCTATCATTATAGTGTCTATTTATTTCTGGGGAAATTATGTCAGTCGTTCAGGATAACACTCAGCTGTACCAGCTGTGACGGTGTGACATTCTCAAGAGGCCTTGCCAAATGTGAATATTTTTCCCCTTTACTTGTTCAACTTTCTCAGGCCAGGAGCTGAAGTACAAGCCAGGAAAATCCTATTATTATTATTAATTTTTTTTTCCTTTCTTTCAAGAAGTTGGAAAAACTCATTATAATGCAAACATTTCCTCTCGCTGGCAGAGTTGATTATGGCATTGTGTTCTAAGTCAGGATAAAAGAAAATAATAAATCTTAACATGGGCTTGTGCCTCACTGGAGCTGTAAAAACAGGAAAGCTGTTACTCCTGTCCAAAATAAAAATAATAATAATAATTAAAAAAAAATCCACCCAAGAAATTTAAAAAGAAAAAAGAAAAGAAAAACTAACAAATAGCTGAATGGTTAAGGCACTGCTTTGCTGTTGATTTCCTTGAAATAAGCCCCATGGCCATTTAATTAACGTAGAAATAATAATAATAATAATAAAAAACATATGGTATATGTACACCTAAATTAGAAAAGTGAAAATTCTTAGTTCAATTCTCAACACAGACATAAGATGCCAACCTAACTTGTATTTGAACCTTTGAGTCGGACAACCATATTTAATGATCCTCCAGGAATGGTGGCCAGAATGAAATATATATATATATGGTGTAATGCCAGGTTTTTCAAACTCGGCGTCTTTTAAGATGGGTGGACTCCAACTCCCAGAACTCCCCAGCCAGCATGGGAATCGGAGTCCACACAACTGAGCGTTGCTGAGATTGAATAACATCGATCTAATCAACCGTTTGAATCCATGCACTGCATTGTAGCATTCGTGGCGGTGCAGTGGTCAGAGTGTAGTATTGCAGGCTGACTCTGCCCAGTGCCAGCAGTTCGATCTTGACCGGCTCAAAGGTTGACTCAGCCTTCCATCCTTCCGAGGTAGGTAAAATGAGGACCCAGATTGTTGGGAGCAATATGCCGACTCTGTAAACTGCTTAGAGAGGGCTGTAAAAGTGCTATGGAGCAGTATATAAGTCTACGTGCTATTGCTATTCCTCCCTCCCTCCCTCCCTCCCTCCCTCCTTCCCTTCCTTCCCTTCCTTCCTTCCTTCCTTCCTTCCTTTCCTTCCTCTCTTATTCCCTTTCTCATTCTCCTTCCTGGTGGTGCAGTGGTTAGAATGCAGGATTGCAGGCTGACTCTGCCTACTGCCAGGAGTTCGATCTTGACCGGCTCAAGGTTGACTCAGCCTTCCATCCTTCCGAGGTGGGTAAAATGAGGACCCAGATTGTTGGGAGCAATATGCCGACTCTGTAAACTGCTTAGAGAGGGCTGTAAAAGTGCTATGGAGCAGTATATAAGTCTACGTGCTATTGCTATTCCTCCCTCCCTCCCTCCCTCCCTCCCTCCTTCCCTTCCTTCCCTTCCTTCCTTCCTTCCTTCCTTCCTTCCTTCCTTCCTTCCTTTCCTTCCTCTCTTATTCCCTTTCTCATTCTCCTTCCTGGTGGTGCAGTGGTTAGAATGCAGGATTGCAGGCTGACTCTGCCTACTGCCAGGAGTTCGATCTTGACCGGCTCAAGGTTGACTCAGCCTTCCATCCTTCCGAGGTGGGTAAAATGAGGACCCAGATTGTTGGGAGCAATATGCCGACTCTGTAAACTGCTTAGAGAGGGCTGTAAAAGTGCTATGGGGCAGTATATAAGTCTACGTGCTATTGCTATTCCTCCCTCCCTCCCTCCCTCCTTCCCTTCCTTCCTTCCTTCCTTCATTTCCTTCCTCTCTTATTCCCTTTCTCATTCTCCTTCCTGGTGGTGCAGTGGTTAGAATGCAGGATTGCAGGCTGACTCTGCCTACTGCCAGGAGTTCGATCTTGACCGGCTCAAGGTTGACTCAGCCTTCCATCCTTCCAAAGTCGGTAAAATGAGGACCCAGATTGTTGGGGGCCATATGCTGACTCTGTAATCTGCTTAGAGAGGGCTCTAAAGCACGGTGAAGCGGTATATAAGTCTACGTGGTATTGCTATCGCTATTCTAAGCCCTGGCGGCACAATGATTAGAATGCAGCATTGCAGGCTAACTCTGCCGACTGACACTAGTTCAATCCTGATGGGCTCAAGGTTGACTCAGCCTTCCATCCTTCCAAGGTTGGTCAACTGAGGATTGTTGGGGGCAGCATGCTGACACTATAGAGCGCTTAGAGAGTGCTGTAAAGCCCTATGAAGCGGCATATAAGTCTAAGTGCTATTGCTATAAAATGCTAAGTTTCCTTATGCTCTTAGTTAGCTTTTGATCAGAGATGACAGGTGAGTTCCATCATACAATTGGATGAATACTTCTGAAAATTAAAGAGTCTTGAATTCTCCTTTTATTTCTTTTATTTCAAACAGATTTACGCAGGCGATTAAAAGAGAAAGGTGGAAGACAACCTTGTAGCAAATTGCTACTCCAAAACTCAATTTCAACTCAGAAACTCGATTTCAATAAAGCAATTACGACACCTACCACCCAACAGAAGGATAGCCAGCTTGACGAAGTGATGAAAAGCAGCAGGCTGAAAACTTGGAGATTGTGAGTTCTTGTCTCGGTTTAGGCACAAAGTCAGCTGGGTAACTTTGAGCCAGTCACTCACTCTCAGCCCTAGGAAGCAAGCAAGGGTAAGCCACTTCTGGGAAAAAAAGAAAAACTTGCCAAAAACTTGCAGGGACTAGTCAACCGTGACTCAAAGACACACAGAAACAGAAAAAGTAACAAAAACTATTAAAACTGGAGAAAAATGCCAAGCGCTTGAACACTGAATGCTAAAGAAACAATAAAACTCTTCATATTGCATATGAAAGCTTCTTGTAACGTCTTCAAAGAAAAACCAGAATGTCCAGTTTGGCTTCCAGTTTCAGGCCTGGAAGCCATCTTGGGCATTGGATCTTCAGGCCTGCCACATTTAGTGCTGTGGAAAACTGGGAGGGAGGATTCTAGGGAGCCGGGGAGATATGTAGTCATAATAACATTCCTTTCTCTGAGAGTCAAGGTCACTCTGCCCTGCTCCTGAAGGGGTATGGCTGGGAGGCATCTGCAGTTGGGATGATACATTGATTGGGCCATGTGATGGACATGTCGGTGCAGGGGGAAGGGACTTGGATTTTCTTTTGGGTGGGGAAAACCTGGAAGTTTTCAGACTGGAGTTTTCCCAGATGTGCCAATATGACATCTCTAATAAAATGGAACTTTGAGGAATTTCTAGCCTTGGAGTCTTCTTTCATTGGGGGTGTTGCCTGCAACCTTGACACAACTATGACCTTTGATGATTGAGAACCTCCATAGACATTGATCCAGTGGTGGGTTGCTACCGGTTCTCCCCGGTTCTTGCGAACTGGTAGTGGAAATTTTGAGTAGTTCGGAGAACCGGTAAATACCACCTCTGCCTAGCCCTCCCTCCAATCTATACACTGCCTCCCGAGTCCCAGCTGATCGGCTAGAAGGAAAAAAATCAGGGTTCACTTGATAAAGAAGAGAGAATAAAAAAACAAGACACCGTCGCTTTAAATTGAGAAGCCAAGAAGCCTCCCAACTGATCGGCTAAAACCGATCTGCTCCTTGTAAACCGCTCGGTGGTGGTAGATTGGCAATTGAGGCCAAGCTGCCTGAAAGCGGTTTCTGATACTCTCGGAGGTGGTGGAGCTGCAAAAAACTGTTTAAAACTCTTGCCGCAGCGCTTCAAAGGGCCACCCTACAGCTGATCAGTGGTAAAAGGCAGTGTGGTGGTAGACCAGCGTGCTCCAAGAACAAATGGGTAGACCGGTACGGCTCTGCAAGCAGTTAAAAGCCTAGTAGACCAGTACCTCTTCTAAATCCTAAAGAATTGTTTGTCACATGACCATCAAACCACTCCCACAAAATAAGCCACGCCCACAGAACCGGTAGTAAAAAAAATTAGAACCCACCCTTGCATTGATTGTAGATTGTAACTGAAGGAAGGAGTTAAAACCTGCTTGTTTGAAGGAAGGAGGAGATCCGACTTTTATCACAATAATAGATTTATTGGGCTGCATTTAAGTCCCTATGGAGATTCTCAGTCATCCAGGTTGTCCCAAAGGTGCTTTTTTCAACAGTCAACTGGGCTTTCTTGTTTTTTCCTTGAAGACGTTTCACTTCTCATCCAGGAAGCTTCTTCCATTTTGTTCTTCAGGCAGAACTGAAGACGCTTCTTGGATGAGAAGCGAAACATCTTCAAAGAAAAAAAACCAGAAAGTCCAGTTGCCTCTTGAAAAAGTACCTTCGGGACAACCATGACCTGAATGACCAAGAACCTCCATAGATATTGCATATCAAAGCATTGGTTAGCTCAGCAGACTAATGCATTGTAATTTAACTCCAGCTGTCTGCAATTAGTAAGTTCGAATCTCGCCAGGCTCAAGGTTGACTCAGCCTTCCATCCTTTCTAAGGTAGGTAAAATGAGGACCCAGATTGTGGGGGCAATAAGCTGACTTTGTATAAATATACAAAAGTATGAAGGCTATTGCTTAACGCATTGTAAGCCACCCTGAGTCTCCGGAGAAGGGCAGCATATAAATCAAATTAAAAAAAAATATGTAAAGCTATGGACCAGGGATAGAAAGCATCTATTGGGTTCAACTTAATAGAGAACCCGGAAGGTTTTTTTTACCGTAATCTATTGTTGTCCTCAAATTAATCAGAATTGGTTTTGTATACTGGAAATGATTTTTTTTTTCCCCTTCAAGCTTTGGATTGGCCTGAAAAGTAGACTGAGCGGAAGATGTATATCAAATCCCAAAACCTGGCTGACCGCTTCGATGGCAGGAAAGGAGTACAGTGGTTTTTATGGATTTTTGGCAGCCAACATAATAAAGTGAGCAATGCATATCTGGGACATCAGAAGGAAGAAAGCACTTAGTATCTGCTCCCGTCAACTTTGGTTTTGATTTGTTTTTAAAATGCTAGTCGCATGAAGGATATTACATCCAGGACATCGACACTCAAGCTGGGTTTGCTATCTAAAGAATAAAAAAAGTAACAAATCTTTATTAGGACTTTTAGACCAGAAAATAATAGATAGAAATGCTTACCTGGAACAACAGATACCTTGATCACCAAAAGACACGACCATGTTTTTCCAAAAATAAGACCCGGTCTTATTTTAATGTTTGCTCCAAAAGACACATTAAAAAAAAAAAAAAGGCGAAAGATTTATAGGATCTGAAAATTGATTTATATGCCGCCCTTCTCCGGAGACTCAGGGCGGCTTACAATGCGCTAAGCAATAGCCTTCATCCTTTTGTATATTTATACAAAGTCAGCTTATTGCCCCCACAAACTGGGTCCTCATTTCACCTACCTTAGAAAGGATGGAAGGCTGAGTCAACCTTGAGCATTGGCAAGATTCGAACCTTCAGTAATTGCAGGCAGCTGGTCTTAATAACAGGGTGCTTTAGACCACTGTACTACCAAGGCTCTTTTAGGGCCTTAGGGCTTATTTTCCACTTACTGTATTTTTCAGAGTATAAGACGTACTTTTTCCCTCCTAAAAGAGGCTGAAAATTTGGGATTGTCTTATACTCCGAATGTAACCCCACACGGTGCCCAAAATGGCTACCCGGAACAGCTGCTGCCTTCTCTTACCCCTTCCGTGCTCTGCCTGCTTTTCTAATTGCTGCTCCCTCCGACGATCAGCTGTGCTTTAGAAGCTGTTTTTCAGCCCCAACGCATCTTCCGTGCTTTGCCTGCTTTTCTAATTGCTGCTCCCTCCGACGATCAGCTGTGCTTTAGAAGCTGTTTTTCAGCCCCAACGCATCTTCCGTGCTTTGCCTGCTTTTCTAATTGCTGCTCCCTCTGATGATCAACTGTGCGTTAGAAGCTGTTTTTCAGCCCCAATGCATCTTCCGTGCTTTGCCTGCTTTTCTAATTGCTGCTCCCTCCAATGATCAGCTGTGCTTTAGAAGCACAACCCCAACCAGCCCTAACATCAAAACCAGCAAGCGAACTAATGTGTTGGGACTAGCTAGATGAATACCTGGTAGGCAGGATTCTCCCCCCCCCCATTTTCCTCCCCAAAAACTAAGGTGTGTCTTATACACCAGTGCGTCTTATACTCCGAAAAATACAGTAGCTCTTATTTTCAGGGAAATACAGTACTAAATGTGACTGTCTGGTTGACGATCTTAACTGGGGCGTATTTTGGGGGTAGGCCTTATATTACTGAAAAATGATGCTAGGACTTATTTTCCAGCTGGGTCTTATTTTCGGGAAAACGGGGTAGAATTTGGGGTCAACTCTGGTGTTAAGCAGGGTGAAACAACCACAGCCTTGGTTATTTTTGGCTTCTCAAGCTGTAGTCTCCTTCTTTGTTGATTGATTAGCCCTCGGGCTGTATCAAAGTGCAAAGTTTCAGAAACAAATGATGACTAAAATTTAATAAAAAGCCCTTTAAAATAGCATTGGATAAAATACAAGCTATTGTCTGAAAACTTCTCACAGTGTTTTTTTTTTTTTTACCAGTTTGTGTTGGTTTGATTTTGTTCCATTCTGACCGGCTCAAGGTTGATTCAACCTTCCAGCCTTTCGAGGTTGATAAAATGAGGATCCAGATTGTTGGGGGGGCAACAGGCTGAATCTGTAAACTGATTAGAGAAGGCTGTAAAGCACTGTGAAGCTGTATATACCCTGTTTCCCCTAAAATAAGACATCCCCTGATAATAAGCCCAATCGGGCTTTTGAGCACATGCGCTAAAATAAGCCCCCCCAAATATAAGCCCTCCCCGAAAATATTTAAATACATGTTCAGCCGGTCCCCGCCATTTCCCCTGGTTAGGCTTAGGGAGACAGAGCTGGAAATCAGGTAAGACGGCAAGAGGAGCCCCGTTTTGCTCCATGCGCCCCAAAATAATAAGACCTGCCCAAAAATAAGGCCAAGCGCTTATTTTGGGGTTCGAAAAATATAAGACAGGGTCTTGTTTTCAGGGAAACAGGGTAAGTGCTATTGCTATTCCAGTAGGAACTTTCAGTTCCTCTCCCACTTTAAGAGAAGACGCTAAAGATAGAATCTGGGTCCTTTTTTTGTGTGTGCAAAGGATATAATTTATTCAGAGGTGAGCTTCAAATACTGTAGCAACCGGTTTGCACGCATGAAGCATCAAAAACACAACAATATAAGGATGGGATTGTGCCTGGGCAGGTGTGCCCACCCGCAGGTCGCCACTACCAGTTAGGCCAAAATGGTCTGAACTGGCTAAATACCATCTTTGATTTATTTATTTATTTATTTATTTATTTATTTATTTATTTATTTATTGTTGATTAATCAAATTTCTATACCGCCCTACTCCCGAAGGACTCAGGGCGGTGAACAGCCAAGATAAAATACAGATAATACAAATATTAAAAATCCCTTAAAATTATTAAATATTTTGGCCGAAACACAGATTAAAACACCCAATTTATAAAATCACAAATTAAAAATTTAAAAGAGGAGAGTTAGGCCAGGCCAGCCTGCTGAAATCGAAAAGTTTTGAGAGCACGACGAAACGTGCGCAGGTCCGGGATCCTCCGTACCTCTGGGGGGAGCTCGTTCCAGATGGTTATGAGCAACGGGGCTCTGCAAATATACTTTATGTTACCAAGTTATCCTCCCCCTTAGGCCTTCAAGATGCATTTAAAGTTTCTCCTGAGACTCAGCTATGAAGCATCTCCATAGCTTCATAGCTGAGTTTCAGGAGGAACTTTAAATGCATCTTAGCTTCCAGGTCTAAAAGAGGTCGCAAACTCAGAAGTAACTTAGAAGAACCTTGACACCATTGGTCTTTCCAATGGTGAGATAATTTCCTCCTCTTTTTTTGCAGTCAGTCTTGGCCCAGGTGCCCTGTGTAGACCTCATGCAACCCACCTGAAATATTGATGATAGACCTTATTTTTGTCTCCAAGTTGCTGTACATTTGTAGTCACTTTTCTTAGAAACATGCCCCACTAAATTCTGCAGGAAATGGTTTTTGAATAGGAACAAAGAGCATCCATTAGATGAGAGAAAGAGTGAGACCATCACAGGAACCAGATGTTGAGCTGAGGAAGCTCCATCCCATCTCGTGATTTCCATTAATTATTTCCATCCTCCTGATGCTTCGATAAAGTTGGCTTCCATTTGTTGTTTTGCCTAATTCAAACTTTCAGCAGCCTCTTCCTAGGTAGGTATTACTCTGTCAAGACCACCTGAGAAAGTTAAACAGGGAGAATTTTGAGAACATGGGTATCCGGATAGTTATATATTTATTTATCCTACTGTTATGGCCGCCTACCTCACGTGTTGTGATTCTGAGTGGCGTGCAAAGAAACCATTAAAAAGAAATAAACAAACAAAAAAAAAAAACATTCAGGAAGTCCAAAAATTGATGCCGTTATGATAAAAGGCTGTGAGAGAGCATCGGATTATAAACAATGGCACTACCAGAGATGAAGAAGCTTCTTGGATGAGAAGCAAAATATCTTCAAGGAAAAACAAAGAAGTCCAGTTGCCACTTGAAAAAGTGCCACCTCCATCTCCCACCCACAAGATTAGCTAAAATGAGCAAAAACCTCTCACCGATGTGGAGATGTAAGGCAATGCTAGGGACTTTTTATCATATGTGGTGGGAATGCCCGGAAGCTAGAGTTTTTTGGCACCAGATAAAACGATGGCTGGAAGAGATGTTAATTCAAAACATAGAGTTAAAACCAGAACTCTTTCTATTGGGTATCACTAAGGACAAATACAACAAGGGAACAATATATTTAATGATACATATTTTAACGGCAGCAAGATTGGCCTTCACACCAAATTGGAAAAATAAAGAGACCCCCTCAGAAGAAGAGGTATTAAATAAGATACTGACTTGTGCTGAAATGGACAGATTGACTCCAGAACTTAAATATAAGTGTGAAACGGAATATTTTGAAATCTGGAATAAAATGTATCATTGGTTGGAGAGGAAGAGAAATGTAGGGATAAAGGATTATTAACAAGTTGAAAGTTTTTTAAAAATTATGCTAGTATTCTGTGACAAATAGGAATGGCATTGGTATTGATGTAATCTTCACAGATGAAAGAATTTATGTGTTTGAATTGTGATAGATTGTACATAGTTATATAGCAAAAATGAAGTGTATTTGTTGTAAGGTAAAACTTGATGGAAATGTTCAAATCAGAAAAGTCACACCGTGTCCAATGTTTTTAATTGTATTATTAATTAAAAAAAACTTTAAAAAAAAACAAAGAAAAGAAAAAAGTGCCACCTCACCATTCCCTTGTGACCTTCAGGTTGACACTATTAGGTTTTTAGGGACTTCTGGAGAGTTGGCAGAGATGGAGACCATATCGCCTTCGGGAGGGGGTGGCTTGATGTTCCACAGGGCAGGTACCACAACAGAAACTATTCATTGTTCTACACACACACACAGCATTGTCACCAGATTGTGGAAAATAGTAGTGAACGATGGAACAAAGTTAGGGATTGGGTCCGGCATACTGTTAAGAAGAACGAGGCACTTCATTTCAAGTGGCAGATGCTGGGACATGAAAACTGGAAGAGAACACAAAATATGGTCCTCTTGCAACTGTCTGTCACTTCAGATACTATGAAGAAGTAGATATTTATCAATGATGAATGATAAATTATCATTGTAGATGTCAAACTGCCCTTGTCTTTTCGTCTAGACTAAAGGCTGTTCTTTAGAATGGCTTCTCTTCAGAGATTCATATTCTCCCTATCCTAATGATGTTTAAGAAGGCCTTCAGGGTTTCCCCAAGTCTTTTTATTGTTCTTATAGTCCCAAAGGACTGAGGTGTTGGGGACAAGAGGCTGACTCTGTAAACCGCTTAGAGAGGGCTGTAAAATACTGTGAAGTAGTATATAAGTTTAAGTGTTATTGCTCCTTTTCCTTCCTTCCTTCCTTCCTTCCTTCCTTCCTTCCTTCCTTCCTTCCTTCCTTCCTTCCCTCCCTCCCTCCCTTTTTCCTTCCTTCCTTCTTTCCTTCCCTCCCTTCTTCCTTCCTTCCTTCCCTCCCTCCCTCCCTCCCTCCCTCCCTCTTCCTTCCTTCCTTCTTTCCTTCCCTCCCTCCCCTCCTCCTTCCTTCCTTCCCTCCCTCCCTCTTCCTTCCTTCTTTCCTTCCTTCCTTCCTTCCCTCCCTCCCTCCCTTTTCCTTCCTTCCTTCCTTCCTTCCTTCCTTCCTTCCTTCCCTCCCTCCCTCCCTCCTCCTTCCTTCCTTCCTTCCCTCCCTCCCTCCCTCTTCCTTCCTTCCTTCCTTCCTTCCTTCCTTCCTTCCTTCCTTCTTCCCTCCCTTCTTCCTTCCTTCCTTCCTTCCTTCCTTCCTTCCCTCCCTCCCTCCCTCCCTCCCTCCTCCTTCCTTCCTTCCTTCCTCCCTTCCTCCCTTCCCTCCTCCCTCCCTCTCCTTCCTTCCTTCCCTCCATCCCTCCCTCCCTCTTCCTTCCTTCCTTCCCTCCCTCCCTCTTCCTTCCTTCCTTCCTTCCTTCCCTCCCTCCCTCCTCCTTCCTTCCTTCCTTCCCTCCCTCCCTCCCTCTTCCTTCCTTCCTTCTTTCCTTTGTTCCCTCCCTTCTTCCTTCCTTCCTTCTTTCCTTCCTTCCCTCCCTTCTTCCTTACTTCCTTCCTTCCTTCCTTCTTCCCTCCCTTCTTCCTTCCTTCCTTCCCTCCCTCCCTCTTCCTTCCTTCCTTCTTTCCTTCCTTCCTTCCTTCCCTCCCTTCTTCCTTCCTTCCTTCCTTCCTTCCCACCCTCCCTCTTCCTTCCTTCCTTCTTTCCTTCCTTCCCTCCCTTCTTTCTTCCTTCCTTCTTTCCTTCCTTCCTTCCCTCCCTTCTTCCTTCCTTCCTTCCTTCCTTCCTTCCTTCCTTCCTTCCTTCCTTCCTTCCTTCCTTCCCAGTGGTTAGATTGTAGTATCGCAGGTTAACTCTACCCAGGACCAGCAGTTCGATCCTGACTGGCTCAAAGGTTAACTCAGCCTTCCATCCTTCCGAGGTGGGTCAAATGAGGACCCAAATTGTTGGGGAAAATATGCTGACTCTTAAACCGCTTACAGGCGGCTGTAAAGCAGTGGTGAAATCTGAACCGGTTCGCCACTGGTTGGCTGGCCGTGCATGCACAGTGCATACTGAACACACGCCGTGTGCTCACACATGTGCAGTGTGCACCAAATGCATGAAAAAAGGAGGCTTGGGAAGCTAAGTATGACAGTGAGGGGAGAGAACAGCTCTGCCGCATGATTTAGATTCACTAGAAAACAGGATTTCCTGCTTTCTAGCGATTTTAAATCACGCGCCACAGCTGATCGTCAGAAATACCGGTTCACTCGAACCGATACTTTTTATCACTACCCCGGTTTGCCCCGAACCGGTGCGAACTGGTAGGATTTCACCGCAGCTGTAAAGCATTGTAAAGCGGCATATTTATTTATTTATTTATTTATTTATTTATTTATTTATTTATTTATTGCGATTTATATGCCGCCTTTCTCCCTAGGGACTCAAGGCGGCTTACAAAATGACAACTTCAATACAAATCACAATACAATACCAAATTAAAATCAGTAACTCAATTAAAAAACAATTTAAAATTATCCAGTGTACCCCAAATGGATCAGTTTAATTGGCGAAAGAGCCACGTCTTCAGCTCACGACGGAAGGAAAGAAGGTCGGGGGCTGTCCTGAGCTCAGTGGGCAATCCATTCCAGAGGGTCGGGGCTCCCACAGAGAACGCCCTCCCCCTGGGGGTCGTCAGCCGACATTGTTTGGCCGACGGTACCCTGAGGAGGCCGACTCTGTGAGAGCGCACAGGACGATGGGAGAACGGCTGGAGATGGTCCTGCAAGTACCCTGGGCCTAAGCCATGAAGGGCTTTATAGGTGAGCACCAGCACCTTGAAACGTATCCGCAGTGCCACCGGTAGCCAATGCAGCCGAGGTGGGCTTCACATAATTTAACAACCAGTTCGCCTAGTGCAGAACCGAAAATGTGAGCGCACGCGGGGCTTCGAACACACTGCAATTTCATGCGTGCTGCTTCCAGCACACCTTCTCGGACAAGGTGCGGAAATCAGCTGGGCTGTGTGGGCGGGGTGAGTGAGCCAGAGAGTGAGATATATAGGACGGGATTGATCTGTCCCCGTCTACACACACACACACAAACACAGCCAGCCGAGGGTTAAGAAAGTACTTGGCACGCACACAGGTCATTATCTCAAACTTGGCAACAATATAAGCACCGTCTGCCAAGAGTTTTACTGCAACAGATAACATAAAATTACATACGCATTGCAAATAGTCCAGCAAAACAATATCCCTTCGGCAGCTTCAGACGTTGTTCAAGTGACTAGCCAGAGTTAGTTTTTGTTTGTCACGGATTTTTACCAGCCACCACCCTCTCTTATATAGTCTCTGGGGTGTGGTCCAGTGACTCAGCTATAATCCCTAGCACGCCTCCTTAACTGCTGCAAACCGTTTATCACGCCTTCGTTGGCGTGCATCCAGGAAAGACGGCTCTCCTTCCTTGCCCTCATCAGAGACACCTGGCTCCTGGCCAATCTCCCCTTCCTCAGCCGGCACCTGAGGCAGTGCCAGAGGGGAGGGGCCTGGAGAGGGAGGCCTGGCTGACTCCTCTCCCTCATGTTCGGAGCCTTCTTCCTCTGATGAGATAGGCTCAGAGGGCGGGGCCACAACAGGGATAGGCTCAGAGGGCGGGGCCACAACAGGGATAGCACCAGGGCGGGTGTTCGGGCCCAGCTGGTGGTCGGAACTACCGGTTCGCTCCAACCGGTCCAAGCCAGCCCACTTCTGCATATAAGTCTAAGTGCTATTAGTATATCCAATTTTGCTTAATAAAGTCAAATTTTGCAAACCCTCGTAGCTCATAGGTCTTGCACATCATCACGAATTAGATTCACTTTTCTATGGCATCCTTCCTGAATATTTTTAATCAGAACGTGATAAATAGGCATTTAAGTACACGAATACCTAAAATAAGCAGGCACTCTCTTGATTTCATTAAGTATGTCACAAGGTCTGGGGAAGGAGAAAAATTCCAAGCAAGTTTCGCTTTGGGCATCGGTAGAAAAGTACGAATTTGATGAAATTCAACTTTAAGATTAAAATACGAACAGAATGAACTGTGTACCAGTCCAAACAAATCTTTATTGCGTGGTTCTCTAGTCAACAGGTGCCTCAGATGGATTGTTTTACTTCTACTTATATAAGGACACATATAATTATATATACTTATATAAGAAAATGGAGAAGAGCCTAATGCTGGGAAAGATTGAGGGCAAAAGAAGAAGGGGACGGCAGAGAACGAGGTGGCTGGATGGAGTCACTGAAGCAGTCGGCGTGACCTTAAATGGACTCCAGAGGATGGTAGAGGACAGGAAGGCCTGGAGGAACGTTGTCCATGAGGTCGCAATGGGTTGGACATGGCTTCACAACTAACAACCACAACAACAATAAGAACACAAGTTCCTCCTCCTTCAGCTGGTTCTCAGACAGACGAAATTGGAAAGTCCAAAGAATGAAGGAAGGGCAGTTTTATCTTTTTCAGCTCTACGCATATCACTTCTAAAATAAACAAGATTTACTTTCCATGCCCAGCAAAACTCCATTCACAAAAAAGGATTCTTATTTCTAAGAAACTGCACAATGAGCTGTTTACTGGAGAAATCTTTCTTTCATTTTTTTTTTAAAATCTGTTGAAACGAGTTAGTCATAGCCAAATTTCAATTTTCAAATTCCGAATAGAGCTGTAAGGTTCCCTTGGAGGCCTTCTAGTCCAACCCGCTACTCAAACAGGAGACCCTATACTTTTCCAGACAAGTGGCTGGCCAGTCGCTTCTTTAAAAAGAGTGCAGAGAAGAGCAACAAAGATGATTAGGGGACTGGAGACTAAAACATATGAAGAACGGTTGCCGGAATTGGGTGTGTCTAGTTTAATGAAAAGAAGGACTAGGGGAGACATGATAGCTGTGTTCCAATATCTCAGGGGCTGCCCCAAAGAAGAGGGAGTCAAGCTATTCTCCAAAGCCCCTGAGGGTAGGACAAGAAGCAATGGGTGGAAACTAAACATGGAGAGAAGCAACTTAGAACTAAGTAGAAGTTTCCTGCCAGTTAGAACAATTAATCTGTGGAACAACTTGCCTCCAGAAGTTGCAAATGCTCCAACACTGGAAGTTTTTAAGAAGATGTTGGATAACCATTTGTCTGAAGTGGTGTAGGGTTTCCTGCCTAAGCAGGGGGCTGGACTAGAAGACCTCTAAGGTCCCTTCCAACTCTTCTCTTCTCTTCTCTTCTCTTCTCTTCTCTTCTCTTCTCTTCTCTTCTCTTCTCTTCTCTTCTCTTCTCTTCTCTTCTCTTCTACTCTACTCGACTCGACTCGACTCTACTCTACTCTACTCTACTCTACTCTACTCTACTCTTCTATTCTACTCTTCTCTTCTCTTCTCTTCTCTTCTCTTCTACTCTACTCCTACTCCTACTCCTACTCTACTCTTCTATTCTATTCTACTCTACTCTACTCGTACTCTACTCTACTCTACTCTTCTATTCTATTCTATTCTATTCTACTCTACTTCTACTCTACTATTCTATTCTATTCTATTCTATTCTATTCTATTCTATTCTATTCTATTCTATTCTATTCTATTCTATTCAATTCTATTCCATTCCATTCCATTCCATTCCATTCCATTCCATTCCATTCCATTCTATTCTATTCCACTCTACTCTACTCTACTTCTACTTCTATTTTTCTCTTCTCTTCTCTTCTCTTCTCTTCTCTTCTCTTCTACTCCTACTCCTACTCCTACTCCTACTCCTACTCTACTCTTCTATTCTACTCTACCCTACCCTACTCTACTCGTACTCTACTCTACTCTTCTATTCTATTCTATTCTACTCTACTTCTACTCTATTATTCTATTCTATTCTATTCTATTCTATTCTATTCTATTCTATTCTATTCTATTCTATTCTATTCTATTCTATTCCATTCCATTCCATTCCACTCCACTCCACTCCACTCCACTCCACTCCACTCCATTCCATTCCATTCCATTCCATTCCATTCCATTCCATTCCATTCCATTCCATTCCATTCTATTCTATTCTATTCTATTCCATTCCATTCCATTCCATTCCATTCCATTCCATTCCACTCCACTCCACTCCATTCCATTCCATTCCATTCTATTCTATTCTATTCTATTCTATTCTATTCTATTCTATTCTAAAAACCTCTAGTGATTGAGCACCCACAATTTCTGAAGGGAAGCTGTTCCACTGGTTGATTGTCCTCACTGTTCAGAAGTTTCTCCTTAATTCCAAGTTGCTTCTCTCTTTGATTAGTTTCCGTTCATTGTTTCTTGTCCTGCCCTCTGGTCCTTTGGAGAATAGCTTGACTCCCTCTTCTTTATGGCAGCCCCTCAAATATTTGAACACAGCTATCATGTCCCACCCCCACCCCCCAGTCCTTCTTTTCTCTAGACTGACCATACCCAATTCCTGCAACTGTTCTTCATATGTTTTCATAGGCCTTAGTTGCTCCTCTCCTCGCTTTTTCCAAAATCCCAACATCTTCTTTGCAATGTGGTGACCAAAACTGGATGCCGTATTCCAAGTGTGGCCTTACCAAGGCATTATCAAGCAGTACTAAGGCTTCATGTGATTTTGATTCTGTGCCTCACCTTATACAACCAAGGATTGTAGTAGAAAAGCTTCTATGTCCCTGTTTGAGTACTCTTCAAGGCATGGATTCGTCATTGGTGCCAGAACATATGTTTTTGCAATGTTCTGGGGTTGCGATGTTCGAGGAA